>LXKZ01000369.1:0-78515 GCA_001856765.1 Endoconidiophora polonica
TTTGGCGTAGGGCGTTGAGCTCTGGGCCTTCTTTCCTATACGAAAAGAAGAAAGGCTTGCACAAAATATCCAATCGCAACCTTTGCACCTATGTTATGAATCATAAAGATGTTGACATGTCGAGCTCTCTTCGCTATCGGATGTCAAGATGAACATTTGAACAAGTCAATCTCCTAGTTCGCGCAAGTAGTAAAAGCATGCTAATGGCTAGATGGATATAGTAAATGAAAATCTAAAGGCCTTCCAAGAATTAGATTAAGTTACGGCTGCCTCCGTTCACATCTTATACTGCTAAAGCTCTAGAGCATCAGCTGTATTGTAGGGAAGCATATTTCAGAAGCCTCTGTAGCGCCTAGTTAGTAGGAAATAGGGTTATTATGAATAAGCTTATTCAATTTCTAGAACTATGAAGATATATGCTTATATTTCTACGCTGTAGTTAAAGCTATAATTCTAGATATATCAGTCCCTTTAATTAGTACTGCTTCACTATTGTATGTTTTCTTTTGGCTTGTATTGCTAATGTCTCAAGAACACATGATAGAACACTAACTGCATATTAGATATGGTAGGCTTAAATTATATTAGACTCAAAGTTATCTAACTCTGCAGGTTGGTAATAGTTTCATCCATGCATTGAGACATTCAATATATTTGCAAACATGATGGCTCGTTACTTATGTTATTTCTATGCTGGTTGGCACACATTTCTTGTAACAATATCTGCGAATTAGGCTCGCCTGATGTGCATAACGTTTGTTGTTGTGATCTGCTGCTGTGTTCTCTGGCGTGTCTTTTTGCCCGGCCACATAGTAGTGTTACATAGTAGTCTTTAGATACATCATATATCAGTGTCATGGATGTTCAATCTTTTATTCCGTAGATAGGAACATCAAGATGTAGTATTACAGAGGGACCAACAATAAAATACGTAAATGATGAGTGCTACTGATAGCTTCAGCCACATCAAGATAAAGTGGTGATCCGAAAAGTCACTTTGTAGTATAAATATCACACATTTCCTGTCCATGATCATACTTTGACTTCATAGTCCTACTCATCTTCAACTACTGTTAAGTATATATATACTCTAAAGTCGCAATGTTATTTTCACGTATGACGCTTTTTGCTACGCTGGCATATGCCTCTTCTTTACTTGATCGCAGGGATACCTGCGTCAACACTGACAAGGACAACAGTATCTGGCAAGACTACTTTTACTCAGTCACTGGCATTTACAATAACACGATACTAGTAGTACCTGTTACCATGGACTATGCCCGATCGCTGATTCCTGCCCAGTATGGCATTTTAAAGGATGCCTTGCGAGAAGCACTTCCCGATTTTCCTGAAGGGAAGTTCCCGATGGTCATACAGAGTACCTTGAACCATGATATTCGCGTTCTGGGACTGTCCATCGCCAGCTTTGTCGTAAGTCTTCCTAGCAGCCTTCTGTTTGTGATTGCCTACACTGAGACGAGCAGTTCCACTAACACAAATGTAACATATCGATTCGCTTGTTAGCAAACTAAGTTTGAGTTTCCATTCGTTGACCTCCTAGGTGACGGCTACTCTTCCTTCCGCTGGATTCCGGAGCAACTGATCAGTTCTGATGAGTTGATTGCCCAGGCTGGTGCTGCTGCATACGGAATTACTGTTGATAGCGGGAAATTTGTCCCCTCATGCAATGCCTATGCACAGTCAGCGGAAGACCCATACATCACCTACTTGAATGGTACGGGCGTGGACCCCGATCGATACATGTACATGCAGATGCGCCGGAAAGACAGCATCTCGATTCCCATGTCGTTCTTCCAGAACATAACGAACCAGGCATTCTTTGGACCCCCTTCACCAATCCTATGTTGTAGCCAAGTACGTGCATTTAACACTAGCTTCTCCAAGGGTCAGTATGCTCCGCGGTTCGTCACGGGAGATGTACAGGCGGATTTTTCATTTATTCCTGGGAAATATGCAGTTACTGGCGCCGAAGGTGTACAGATCGCAACGCCTTTTATAGAGACGAACTACATGCCATGCTCTGTCTACAAGGGCCAAGTTGACACTAGTGATAAGGTTGTAGCTTAAGGCAGTAAGAAGGATGAAGCTAGTAACTGAGTAGGACTCGCCTAGCCATCTTCATAGTTCTAGAAACTGAATAAGATCAATGGTTATAAAACAAAAATGGGTATCAAGGTGCCTCTCCTTTCCCAGTGAGTAGAACCCCACAATATTCTTAACAGACTTCCCTTTAATTACGCCGATTTTATGCCCACGTGACCTGACTCTTATGTGTATCACGCGATACTTCACGTGACCGTGACGAAAGCCTGACGCCAAAAAGTACACGATATAAAAACATGTGCCATAACCATGAATCGAACATGGGTCACGTCGGATAATCCGTAGAAATTCATGGGTATGAAAGCCACAACGACGTATTCTAACCACTAAACTATTATGGCTGGTGATATTCATGACAGGGATTATCCTATTAGCTATTAAGTCACAAGCATAAGCTAATTAGGGTTAATTTAGGGTTATAGTAAAATCTGGGTTATCCGTGCCTTTTCAAGAGCCATCTCTGACATCACTCTCCTTTTTGGCATAGCGACGCTGCGATTGGTCTAACGCAACTCCCCACCTTTTCTGGAGCTTATTGAAATAACGTTCTTATTGATTGAGAAGCTAAATTGAAGAGGCACTGAATTTCATCACATTTCAACAAAAAATCGTGGAGTTCTGGGTAACCAGAGAGAATATCCATAAGGCAGAATTGAATGACGAAGTAAGTACGACAAATAATCCAAGATTTAGGTGAAGAGTCCAGCGGGAGATGCTGCTCGACTATATGATTGCATGTTCACCACATGTTTACGAGTCCAGATTCAAGGTGCTAACGGAAGCCTTGTTCGCATTTAGTCCAGTTCTATTCTGCGTTATCTGTTGCGCTACAGTCTAGCTAAGCAGCTCATCGCCTCAACAAACCCGATCGATCCATCAACCTCGTAAATCTTGTAAACGACGACAGCCACAGTATCATCATCACAAACCCAACCGCATTGCTCATTACTGATGTGCTTTATCTCATGATTACAGCTTATTTTACAATTCGACCAATCGCTGTTATCCTTTATACCTGACTTGAGCATCAACATCTACGAACTTGACGCAAACATTCCATCTATCACTATCCCTTTATAATATCTTTTTATTATTGCCCTAATATAATACATACATGGCGACTCCTGTGTCCGTCACCGCCTCTGGCCCGCTATCAGGTGGCTTGCCGACACCGACACTTCATTCCCCCGAAAAATCCGACGCTCTTCCACGCGGCCGCCCAATTCCCGTTGCCTTGACCGAGGCCGGCCTCGACTCGCCCTCATTCCGAGCTTCAGCTTCCTACTATGGCGACCAGATCGAGGCTATTGAGCGTTGGCTCGAGTCAGCAACCAAGACAGCTAGCAAACTGACGAATGGGATACTGGCACTCGAAGAATCTGTCAACCTATATATAAGCAAACTGACGCCGCCAGTGGCCGTTGCCGAGCACATGCTAGATCAGGACTACACGTTGTTAGCATTGAAGCGTGTGGGCGATGCGTCTCGAGAATGGTGGGATCACGTGCTTCAAATGATGCGTAAGATGGACATCACATTGATCGAGCCGGTGCGCATGTATATCAATGGCGACCTCAGGGCATTTAAAGAAGCGCGACGACTTTTGGAAATGACACAGAAAACGTTTGACCAGACTCTTGCTCGTTATGTCGGCCAGAACAAGTCAAAGGAGCCATCGGCTTTGCGTGAAGAAGCATTTGCGGTCCACGAGACTCGCAAGGCCTACCTGAAAGCCTCCATGGAGTTTTGCGTATTGGCGCCTCAAGCGCGCTCATCGTTGGACAAGCTGCTAGTACGTCTATGCTATGAACTTGCTAAGGAAGTTAAGAAGTCTCGCGACGCCGCCATGCGAACCGATAGCTGGGCCCAGGAAATCGAGCGTATTCGCGGCTGGTCGCGGGAGATGGAAGCAGCCGAACCTTCATTCAAACGCGAGCTGAACAACATTCGCCGTGAACTTGGGGAAGCCGCTCTTAATCTGTACAAGCCAGCACGCGATCTGGAAGCCTACAGTGCGTCGACTGTGCCTTTTATTGGCGCTCGTGGACCGGTTAATATGCAACCTGGAACTAAGGACAGCGCTTCAGTAGTATCCGAAAAACAAGGTTGGCTCTTTATCAAGGAAGTTTCCGGTAAGCCAGCACGTCCTCATTGGGTAAGACGGTGGTTTTATTGCCGTGACGGCGTCTTTGGAACCCTGCAGCAAAATGCACAGGGTGTATTCCAGGGCGATGAGATCGGTGTGCTTCTTTGCAGCGCCAAGCCGGCTATTAGCGAGGAACGGCGATTTTGCCTTGAGGTAAAGACCAAGATCTCAACACTGGTTCTACAGGCAGAAACTCAGCAGCAGCTTAGTGAATGGATTCAAGTGTTTGAAGCAGCCAAAAAGCGTGCCTTCGAGACAAGCACTAGCAATAAAGATTCGATACCGATGCGTACCGGCAGCGACCCGGCGTTCTCCATCACGCCACCTAGCGTCGCCGAGTTTTCGACAAAAAACATTGATGCTAACCTTGTACCATTAATTCCATTTGATGATTCTTCGCTCAACATCCCTGGCAATGAGCCTAGCCTAGCTTCTCGTGCCAGCTTTGACGTTCATGGAAACGTCCCACCTCGCCGTTCTATCACAGCTGCGATCGGCCGCGACTTTGATGACCAGCAAGGCTCGAATCGCAAAATGTCCCGCTTGGATATGCATCGCAAGAATACATTCAGTGGATTGGAATCAAACGGCGGCATTGCAAGCTTGATATCTGCCATACCGATCGGTACACCGGCTACTCCTAGAACAATGGCGGCAGCGGCAGCAGCAGCGGCTATTGGAACAGTTGAGGTTCTCCCCGGGAATCTTGCGCCATTAACAGTGCCTCGCCCGCCTCTCGGTACCCACATGTCACGCTCCGCAGTTTTTGCCGCGATGGACCGCAACGTGGCTATGGGCACTTCGCACCAGCTTCCGGCATTCTTGCTGGCAAACTACTGGGGTTCTAATGCTTGGAGTAGCTTTTATGCTGATGGCCAGCTGGACTATAAGAGGGAAGAAGAGAGGACCGCGGCGTTGGCCGCTTTGGAGGAGAAGCATGTGCGCGCAGCCTCTCCAACTAGAGCGAACCATAGAAAGACCATGAGTGCTGGCATGATGCCGCCGACGCTGATGAGTGACCGGACTATTGCACTCAACTCGCTCACGGAAGAGGGATTCCCGGTCGACTATCCCGTTGAGCTAAAGGCACAATATGCGTCTTTCCGACTGCTGTTCCCGAGCGTGCCCGCAAGTGAGAAGTTGGTGTTGGTGTTCCGTGCCGCCTGGTCTAGTACCCGAGGCACCGGACCGGACGCCGGTGATGCCAAGCTTACAGCGACAGGGCGAGTATTTGTGACTCCAGAGAACTTGCACTTCTACGGCCAGCGGATGGGCCTGCTCGTTGCATTTTCTTTGAACCTAGACCTCATCAGCGAGATAACGTCGGCACCCGGTAAAGAATGCGACTACCTGTTCCTTCACCTCAATCACCACCAGACTACCCCACAAAATGCCACTTCAGCAGCCGTGGCGGTAGCTGCTCAGGATGGCGAGTTGCACAAAGATGCGAATCACCGCAGGTCTGTAGCCGGAGACACCGGCTTGTCTCGAATCACGATCAAAACTTTCTTGGAGGACCTGCCTCTTCTACAGGCCCGCCTCAACATTCTGATGGATAATCTCCAAGCCGAAGAGCCTATGGCCGTTTCGCGTATCATCAACAACTTTATTGACATGGAACTTGGCCCCGAGAACGACGGATTGGAAAGTCCCGATACAGCCAGTGTAGGCAGCTGGCAGGAAATTGACCAACCAACGCCGATCAGACTTGCACTTCCACCGGCTGCTGTCGCGCGTGCCGCGAAGCAAGCATCTAAACAATTGATAGCGGATAATCAGCACCTAGGTGCTCCACCATTGAGTCCAGGGCCAGACGCCCGAACCATGGAAGCCCAGCGGCGATCTACCGGCCTTTCGACCGGATCTCGATCACGGGGAAATACCGTGGGTCCATTGATTCCCCGCGGTCCTAGCGGCCATGAACTGACCGATATGACTAAGAAGGTCTGTGAGCACGAATTCGATATCGGGGCCAAGGCGTGTTTCCACGTTGTTTTCGGCGATCGCAGCTACATCTTTGCTCGCCTCTACCACGATCGGCAAGCTATGAGCGTGTCTCAAGGTCCATGGGCACTGGCTGACGAAGGCAGAATGTGCCGCGAGTTCAGGTTTGATGCCCAGGCTGTCGATATGCTAGGCCGCAAGCGCATAGAGCATGTCGTTGATCATCAGATAATCAATGTCTTCACCGACCATGACACATATGTGGTCTCACACGTCAGCACATCGTGGCACCTCCCGTTCTCGGCAAGTTTCCGCGCTTTGACTAAGCTGGTAATTACACACGAGGCTAAGAGCCGCTGCAAGCTGGCAATCTACACGCGCATCGACTGGGATAGGAAGCCAACACTAATTAGTAAGCGCATGGTGGACAAACAGGCGATGGACGATTTGGTGGCGGCTGCTGAAGCCCTGGGCAATGTCATTGTAGACCAGGTTTATAAGCTAGGCGCACACAGCCGCACCAAGAAGGCAATCCAGGTGTACGGCCATATTGGCCACAGCACGCAGACTGTCCTTTACAGCGGCACTGATAGCGTCGACATTTTATCTAACTCGGCAGTACACGATGCGAATTTGCATAAAGGTGACGCGGGCGCAGCTCTGGCAGGCGGTAAAAACCCGCCTATACGACCACGCACCTTGACCGAAATTGTCTTCGAGACGGTCTGGTCGATAGCTGAAAGTGTCCTCACGACTGTTCTCATGTGGATATTTGCAGCGCTCGGCTCGATTTTCAAGCTAATGTCAGCCAACCGCGCGCTTCTGGGGCTTTTGCTGTCCAGCGCGCTTCTTAATGCGCTTATGACGAGTAAAGAGGCGTCGACTTGGTGGACCGAACGCCGAGCAACGCGCTTCATGCAGCGGGTTGGAGTTGGCCCAAACACGGTCATGAGTAGGGCTATAAGATGGGAGGATCTGAGTGCGGCTGTGGCTCATGGAGAGCCGCTTTGGCATGATTCTGAATGGTAAGTCCCACCCCTAAACTGTACATACGACTACTAGCCATATTAACTATCTCTAGCTTCTCATCTTTTCAAGTTGTAGCCAACGCTTCTGACCACGACAGGCTCTACGACGACGATACTGACAACAAGGCCCATCTATCATTTCTCACTACACCGCATTCGCAAGCTACATCGCGCCGCATTCACCAGACCCGTCAGCGGCTGGGCTCGCACCGTCACGATCTTCTCGTAGCCATGCGTGTAGTTAACAAAATTGAGCGCGAGATGGAGCTGGTTGAGTGGGAGAACTGGGTGGCCGATGAGAATATGCGTTGCCTACAACTAAAGCATGCGCTAGATTCATCTGCCTCTATGTCTTCGTCGCCTGCCGCAGCTACCGGCGAAGTATCTGAAAATAAAAGAGAACAAAATCAAGACTCGGCAACGGCGGATGATGTCAAAGAGCAGAGACTCGCGGCCCTGAAAATGTGGTACAAAGAATATTGCGGAAGTTGCAGAGCTGACGCGAGAGAATTGGCGGCACGTGAAGCCGCAGAATGGGGGAGATCTTGAGAGTTTAGACGCTGTGACAAGACAGAGCCATTGAGAGATTAGATGATGGTATATTAATAATCATGGTATCCAAAAGCTGGAGTACTATATATGTATGTATATGCTAACAAATGACCATTCACAACGTACTAATAAGAATATGGAAAACCCGGATAACCTGAGCTGATGTGTACGGTAACTAGTAGAATCTATCAATTTAAGAGAAAGGAAGCGATAAGAAAGAAACAAGGTACATAATATGAAATGAGGTAGGTAATGAGAAATAATCAAGGGTGCGTTATAAAAATTGCAAGTAGACATTCAATAGATATTGGCAAAAGAACCACAGACAAAGATTTATAAACAACTGATTGCAATTCTTCTTATTTGATTAAATTAAGCAAAAGCGAAAAGTCAAGTAAAGAAACTAGTAAAAATCGTCGCTCACGCTTTAGTCTAAGCTGACAACCTTCATTAGTCCATAACCCAAGGTTATCACGACCAAGAGAGTAAGAATAGAACTGGGAACACCGCGGCTGATAAAGTGCTGGACTTGAAGATAACGCTGACCAGTAGCATCTTCTTTCATGATAGCAGCTAAACAGGAGAAGAGATAAAGGGGTTAGCGATTGAACATAACATAGGATTGAATACTAGAGAAGAAAAAAAAATGCTGAAGGAAACTTACTCATGTTGGGGAAACCACTGGTGGGTAGACCCATGGCGGCACTGCACATGAGTACACCAGCCATGACAAGCAAGTTAGGAGCCGGCGAGTCCAACTTCAGACCAACATCATAGACCAACGGCAAAACAATCAGAGCCGCAACAGTGTGGCTGATAAATGTAGCGATGATGAGAATGAGCACGGAGAAGACAACTAGAACGCCGTATAGACTCATGTCTTCGACACCCTCAGAGACGAGGTGGGCTACGGTATCGAGCAGGCCAGAAGATTTGACGGCCTTGCCTAGCGATAGCCCACCAGCTGCGAGGATGATGATGGTCCAAGGGAAGTTGTTGAAGTCTTCTTTGGTCAAGATACCGATGCCAAAGAAGAGTACAATGGGGATTATGGCGATGACACCCATGTCACCGAATACAGACTCGAGGCTTTTACTCCCGCACCATAATGCAATGGTGACAATAGTCACGCCTGATACGAACCACTGCATGCCGGTAAAGCTCTCGCGTACGGTGCGGATAGGGCTGATGATGGTGTTCTTGCCAGGGTTAAAGGTGATGACGAGGAGCATCCAGATGATCACGATGGAAACAACGCCGACGGGGATGACGATGAAGAACCACTGGATCCACGTAGGTGCCGGCTGCATGATACCCATCGCCACGACATTCTGCGGTGACGCAATGGGCGATAACATACCGCCAATGTTGGACGACAGGGCAATGCCCATGATTACAGCCTTACTCATATTAGAGTCCGAAGGCAGAGTGCGTAGCATAGGCTCGATTAGTGAGAAACATAAAACGGGTGCTGCTACGTTACTGATAAGCATGGAGGCAAAGGCCGCGACTAGCATATTGGCAAGTAGAACGGTGCTGGGGTTGGTACCGGCTTTGCTAAGCACAAAAGTCGCTAGGCGCTTATCAATGGCGCACTTTGAAAGTGCAGCGGCTAGAGCGAAACCGCCGATGAGTAGCATGATGACGGGCGTCCACATGGCTGAGAAGATGTATGCAGTAGTTTCTTTGGAAGACAGACGACGATGGTTGCTGTCGTCGGAGAGAACAACACGCAAGAGTACACTGAGGAAGGGAATCATCAGAGATGTAACGAAAAGAGGAATAGCCTCGGTAGCCCATAGGAGAGAAACAAAGACTAGCATAGCTAAGCAGTTCTGTTGTTCTGGGCGCTCCAAGATGGGAATGTAGAGAAGGAGGCCGAAGAGAGCCGTGGCTATTAGTAAAGTGGCCATGGTACTACTAACTAACCAGACCGGCAGCGAAAGCTGACCGAACGGTGTGCGTACTAGAGTCATGATAAGGTGGTGCTTGTCATCATCACCTTGTAAACGGCGAGAAGCTGTATCAGCACCAAGTAAAGTCTTGCCTAGGCTAGCGGCCTCGGCACGGCGTTCCATACCGATCATGTCACGCCACACGGTATTACGCTCCCAGACGACGTGCTCACGCAGGTGAGAGCGCAGATCTTTGCGGGCCAGCTGAAGGTCTCCGCTAGTCACGATTTCGGCGTAGGCCTCTTCCATGCGACGAATGCGTGTCTCGAGAGCACTGATGGCTTCAGGACGGAAGGGATATGCGGGTTCGACAGTGTTGGCCATGTACTTTTCACGCAGGTTGTTGTCGAGGATCTTGTCGAACTTTTTGAGGACCTTGCGGAAACCGGTCTTGTTGAGCTGTACATAGGACTTGAGCTCGCACAATTGGACGTAGAGTCCGATAATGCGCTTCTTGAGCATGATTCCTGATGAATACAGGAAACTCTGCTCATTGAACTCGTCCATGGTGTTGCTCATGCGACGTCCCCATGAGCGAGTGAGCTCGGTCGACGCTGTCATATCTGTGGTGGTAAGCATTGATGACTGCATTAAAGCATTAGACTCAGGGCCACCTCGACGGCGGCCTAAGCTGCTTCTACTCTTAGTGAGACCGGTTGTCTCATCATCCGAATCGCGCTCGTCAGATTCGTCGCCTGCATCATCATCGGCGGAGTGTGTGCTGCTCATACTACCAGAGCGAGGGCGTGGACGGCGACTAAAGTCAGCAGAGGTGCGGTCAGCTTCGAGTTGGTCGACGGCACCTTGATCATAGTTATCAGTATCGTGGAGAACCTGGATCATTTCATCGCTAAGCTCGCCTTCCTTGGCAACGAAGAACGAAGAGATCTTCTCGAGCTCGATGTCAAGAGCGCGCGAGAAAACCACTTCGGGCTCCTCGTGACGAATTAGTGGGCGGGACTCCGCATCGCCGCCAGCAGCTTGATGTGAAGTCTTTTCGAGGGTGTACAGACTGTTAATACAAGGTTAGTATAATGACATGAAGTGATACTAAGAGGAGATGGTATCTAGCAAGATAAGAAAATAGACTTGGTAAATCATATGGTGAAAAACGTACAGTTTCTTGAGGTTGCTGTACGCAATGTAGTGGCTGCTCCAGTCAGGGACAGCATTGAACTGGATGCTATGAGAGAAGCGCATTTCGTCTAGCTGTAGAAGCCGCTGTTTCTTGTTTAGGCGTTTTTGGTTGCGGCGGGCGTCTCGTGAGATCTCTTGGGCAGATAGCAAGGAGACGAGCTCTACAGCGTCGGTATAATGGCTCAGATCGCTCCCTCCCCTAAGAAGATGCGAGGCAGAAGCAGGCAATGGTGATGGCGATGGCAGCTGCTGAAACGCGACACTACTTATGGGCGTCTTCAAAGACGACAGCGCAATAGATGGCGTTGGGAAGGCTATAGAGGAGGGGCCAGGCTCGTGGCGCGGCTGATGCGAAATGGTGACGGATGGTGTAGATGAATTGATGAGAGATAAGTGTGGTTGTAGACTAAACAGAGTTTGCAATAAGTAACAACTTCACATATACGATCAAAGCCTGGAAAAGGGTAAGTGTCAAGTGTGCCTCTGTCAGGGACTCAAGCGGACAAGAATAGAACAAGAGTAGCCAAACGAAACGTTAGAGCTACTGATTGATACTAGTCTAGTTGAGTGGTGAAGATTGAGAGTTGTGCACTAGGTTGCTGATAGCAGGTTGGGTTAACATTCAGGAGCAGCATGCGATAAAGCAGTGTTGCCTATCTAAGCCTAGAAGCTTGGCGTCGCAGCCAATCAAGGGGCTCGCTCGATATAGGGCATGCGGCAGCCCTGGAACCCGCAATAGTGACTAAGCTCAAAGCTTAACAGGCACAGCAACACAAGCCTACTAAGAATGTGAGGCTTCATTCGAGTGGAGTGCAGGGACACTAATCTGTTTTAGGCCTAAAGAGGACAGGAATTGAGGATTTTCGGGGGGTTTTTTTTTAACTCATTACTCGATTAGTGGATTTTTGGTGTTTGGGTTTGGAGTCCGAGAAGCCGCTGAGGGCTTATTGAGGCTTAGGTTCTCGAATCTTACAAAGAAGCTATCTACTGATTTGATCCGATCTTTTGCTTTATGGTTGAGAAAGTTGAAAGGCGATTCTGCAGCGTGTTTTCTTTTATGTTGAGACGAGGCTGATAGAATGTACTCAGTCTGAGGATGCTGATGACGAGCATAAGCTGCAGGGCAAGATCGCGTATAAGCATGGATCTATATAGGAAGGCATTGGCGGTCCGCATGCTAACAGCCACGCACACAACTTATGCAGACATAATTATGCACAAACTCATAGTATATATATGCGTTTCGATGATCACGATATTCACAACTTCAGATTCCGTCCTTGAAAATCTCATTCAATCGTCTTCTTGTTGGGAATCACCGTGGCCTTTTTGTCACTGCGAAGACGCACGCTGTCTCTATAGACTGTTATAGGGGTACTAGTAGCTAGAATAATATAAACGGTACAAGTAATGCCGCAGCCGCTGTTTATAGTCGAAGACTAGCTATAGTTCAAACAACGCTGATGGATAATTATGCAAATAAAATAAGGATGAAGTAGGTGTGCGATCTAGATGTATAAATAAGTAAGTGGTCGAAAAATAAGAAAATCGAAACAAAGATGCATATTTCCAGAGAACATTGAGAAGAAGAAAAGACAAATTACTATCCATGATGCGATTATAGACGCCAGGCTGCCCGAGCCGTCGTGTCACACATACGCATGCAAGGACTCTATCCAAAGGACTATCTCGGGAGAGACTATGCGCCCAGCATCTGGTGCGTAGCGTTGGCACGGTACGTCTCGTTGCGCTCAGTGAGCTCATCATGAGTGCCGCGGTCAACAACTTTGCCGGCGTCGATCATCAAGATGACGTCGGCCTTGCGGACGGTATGCAGACGGTGAGTGATGGCAATGACGGTAATGCCAGCAGCCGCAGTCTCGATACTCTGCTGCAGAATGCGCTCGCTCTCGGCGTCCAGGGCTGAAGTCGACTCGTCTAGTAGAAGCAGGCGGGGTTTGCGGACTAAGGCACGGGCAATAGCAAGACGCTGGCGCTGGCCACCGGACAGACGAGAGCCGTTAGGGCCACACTCGGTGTCATAGCCTTCGGGCAGAGCCATGATAGTCTCGTGCATATTGGCAAGTTTGCAGGCAGCGATTATGTTCTCTTCGGTAGCTTCCTCGTGAGGCTTGGCGCCTAGGCTAACGTTGAAGCGCACAGTGCCGTCGAAGAGGGTTGCATCCTGGGGGACCACGGCGATGTCGTCACGGAAAGCAATGTTGTCGCCGTTGCCAATCTCCCGGCCGTCGAGGGTGATGCTGCCAGAAGTGGGAAAGTACATGCGCTGAATTAGGGACATGATGGTGGACTTTCCAGCGCCAGAGGGACCAACCAGACCGCAGAACAGGCCGGCTTCTAAACGGAACGAAGTACCGCTCAGGATCTTGATATCGGGACGGGCAGGGTAGGAGAAATCCACATCCTTGAACTCGACACTGAAGCCAGTGTGGCCAGTCTTCTTATTCTCGTCAGCAGAAGTCGAGGACGCCTTCTCAGTAGAGGTAGCCTTTGACTCCTCGTCGCGCTTGCCCTTAGCGTTCCGCTCCTTGAGGTCAGCATCTAGGTGTCGAGCAGCTTTAGTGTTAGTCGAGCCCATGTCGATGATCTTAATCAGACGCGAAGCGGCAGAGCGGGCACGGGAGACCTCGGGAGCAAGACCGAACATCTGACCCCACAGCTGGGCACCGACAAGCATGGCAATCAAGATCATGAAGAACTCAGTCTGAGTAGCGTTGCCGTTGATGATCTGCTTGGCACCCCACCAGTAGGCAAAGGCATAGATAACGTTGCCCAGAGAGTTGGCGATTGCCAGCCAGATGTTGGCAAAGGCGGCAGCAGCTAGAATGCCCTGGCGGGGCTCGGCTAAAGCGCGACGATAAGTGCCGAGGATTTCACGGTCCAGAGACAGAGCCGACACGGTGTTTATAGAGTTGACAGCCTCAACGGAGATACCAACAGCTTTGCTAAAGGCATCGGCATAGCGGATCTCGTATTTGGAAAGCTCACGGAACTGCATGATACCAGCGCCAAGCATAATAGGAATGACAACTAGGCAGACAATGGCGATTCTCCAGTTAACAATGTGCGACAAGATAATGGCAAAGATCAAGTTGACCAGAACGGCGAAACCCTGGCCCATGATGGAGCCGGAGAATCCGCCTAGAGCAGCAGTGTCCTTAGTGATGAGTGATAGCAAAGAAGAAGGCGAGCGGGACTCGGACTCGTGGAACTCCATACCCTGCTCGAACAGCGAACGGAAGGCTAGGACACGAACGCGGAACAGAAGCTTCTCGGCCACGTAGCCAAAGGCAGACCATGAAACTAGGTTGGCAAAGAACTCGATTGTGGCCAGCATAAACATCATACCACCGAACAGGCGCCCAGTGTATCTGATGTATTCAGGAGTACGGCAAGGGCTTAGGCGACCAACAGTGTTCCCAAAAATGATACCAGCGCCAGAGAAGACACTACCCACAATCATGGCAGCTAGGAAGGCGATAATGAGCCACATAAGGTTAGGACGGACCAATGAGAAGATGCGCTTGAGGACGGTTCCGAAAGGCAGATCCTCATCGAGCTGTAGCTGCTTTGAAACTTCGTCCTCCTTCTCAGCCTGAGTCTTGACAGAATCTTTAGAGGTGGTACGTTTTAAGCTATCAACAGATTTAGTGATGTCGGCCTTGACCTCGACACTGGCAGCGCACTTAGAGGTGCTTGACAGGGACAGGGGCTCATCGACGTCGAAATCATCGCGGCTTAGATCTTGCAGGCGAACCATGTTGGCGTACATACCATCAAGAGCCATCAGCTCAGAGTGTGAACCTTGCTCCTGAATTTGGCCCTCCTTGAGGAAGACGATATTGTTAGCGTTCTTGATGGTGGATAGGCGGTGAGCAACAGAGATCATGGTGCGGCCGACAGAGACTTTGTCGATGGATACCTGGATACGCTGTTCAGAAGCAGAGTCAAGCGAAGCAGTAGCCTCGTCCAGTATCAGGATCTTGGGATCGCGAATTAGGGCACGGGCAAGAGCAAGACGCTGGCGCTGACCACCGGAAACAAGGCCACCCTCGGAGCCAACATTAGTGCCGAAGTTGAACTGCAAGCGGCCAATGAAGGCAGTGGCATCGGCCATATCAGCAGCGTTCTTGATCAGGCGGGCAATAGTAGCAACATCTTCGTCCATAGTCTCGGCGGCAGTCAGCATGTCTTGGCCATCGACCACCTTTTCGGCAAGCTTGACAAGCTTAGTGCCCATTAAAGTCTCTTGCAGGCCCTGGTGCTCGGGAGACGGCGAGTTCATCAGACCAAGGGCGATATTCTCCAGAATTGAGCGGTTGAGCAAAGCAGCCTCCTGTTGCACAATGGAGAAGAGGCTACGCAGGCTATTAACCTTGACGGTTCTCAGATCATGGCCATCAACATGGATAGATCCACTAGTGGGATCATATAAACGAGCAATTAAGCCAACAAGTGAAGACTTGCCGCTGCCAGAAGGGCCGACGATGGCGGTATGCTTGCCAGCGGGGCAGGACAGGTTAACGCCGCGCAGGGCAGGGTGGTCAGGGCGTGATGGGTAGGCAAAGACCACATCCTTAAACTCTAGGTTACCCTGAACATTAGCAGCCAGAGTTTCTAGAGTATCGTCATCGGCGTCGATGGCGCACTTGTACTCGATGTCTTCGATCAGGCGATCAAAGGCACCAGCAGCAGCACCGAATACAGGCAACAGAGGCGCAATCTGGCCCAACACAATGCAGGCATCGACGAGGATGAAGACAACCGAGTAAATCTGGCCAACCGATGAGCCGTGGGTCTTGCCGGCGACGGTATCAGCAATCTTGTAGGCACCCTGCCAAAAGGCGAGGGCATTAGCGGCATAGGCAATGAAGTATAATGAACCAGCTTGGAGGGCGGCCGTGCCGGCCTTCAGGATACCGGCCCTCTGAGCAGCCAGCGTGGCATTGGCAAACTTGTTCTCGAGACGGATAGCTGCACCAAAGGCCTGGACGACAGCGACGTGTGACAGGGCTTCCGAGGCAATGGACGAGGCCTTTGACAAGGCATCAGACATGGCGATAGCGAACTTCTGGGTGTACTTGGAGCCGAAGTAGCCCATGATTAGGAAGGCGGGCAGTGTTGACACCAACATACCGGCAATCTGAGCATCGCGAGTGAAGGCAACGATGTACGCGGCAACGAAGAACGAAAAGCTGCCTAGGAACAAACCGGCCTTCTCGCAGGTACCTGTCTGAATAGTTTGGATATCGGAGTTCAGCTTAGACGAGACCTCGCCAGCCGGGCGCGTGTCGAAAAAGGTAGCGTCCTTGCGTAGTAGGGCAGAGAAGTAGCGATCGCGGATACGGTGCGACAGGCGTTGGCTGAACAACGACCACGAAACAGCATAGATGTAGATCAGGACGAAGCCGGAAATGGCAGCGTACAGAAGCAACAACACCTTGGAGTTGACCTGGTGCTGGTAGGTAGCCTTGGCGCTGCCGGTTAGGACAGAGTCCTCGTTGGCGCAGGTCACGTCACTCATGTCGTCAAGCAGCTCTCCGAAGAGAATGGCCATGATAGGCATG
This sequence comes from Endoconidiophora polonica, assembly GCA_001856765.1. Taxonomy (NCBI): domain Eukaryota; kingdom Fungi; phylum Ascomycota; class Sordariomycetes; order Microascales; family Ceratocystidaceae; genus Endoconidiophora; species Endoconidiophora polonica. The sequence continues at coordinate 16,475 of LXKZ01000369.1, forward strand.
GGCACGCCAGCTGCAATGGAGCTGACGGTGCCGACTAAAAGTAGGAAGACATCAAAGAATGTGGGGTTGGAATACATGAGAAGCTTGAAGTAAGAGACCAGTGCCGAGTTCGTCTTCTTACGTGTCTATGAGCGGTGTTAGCAAGGCGGCCAAGCCAAGTTTATTTGATCGAAAGAGTGCGCTTACCTCGACAATCCCGGCTTTGTTGGTAGCCGTTCCGGCGGTGACGGAGGCATCACTAGCCTCGGCTAGATCAGCAACAGCCTTTTCCTGACTCATGGCGAATATCTTGAAGATAGGAATATTAGAGATGAGTACCAAACAGAAAACGTCTTCTAATCAGGACGTGTAGTGTGTGAGTGCTCAAATAAGTGACTTGATTATAGAACTTCTTGTAGCAAGTTTAGACTGTGTAGCCAAGGTGACGGGAAAAGGGAAAGAAAGTGAATGACAGCCTAGAAACGAGTTTCACAAGTCAAGCGATCGACTGGATCTTATCTTATCAGATCAGATCTCTGCTATTATTTCCAAGGTCACGGAAAATGTCGTTGAAGAAGACGTCTCCTTTTTTATTTTTGTTTTTACTGTTCGTCCTCTTTAGCAGATATCACAGCTATAAAGAAACAAAGAGATAGAAAAAGAAGAGAAAAAAAGAAGACAACAGAGCTATTAATGAAGAAATAGAATCTAGAAGAAAGCAAATGAAAAAGAAGCGGAAATACAGTGACTGAAAAAAAAAGTTATATCAGATCCCTTAACTTCGGACCCTGGCCATAGATATCAAGTTCTAGTCACAATAAGCCAGTATGAACAAAGGTGCTAATTCAAAGTAGCCAAGAATATGATGGCCCATTATAGTTGGTACAAATACGCCCCCCCTCCTCCTCCCCTCCCGAAGGCCACTGCTCAACTCAACTTAGTCGATAGTTTATACTTAAGTGCTATTTTTTCTCCCTATTCACTTATAGTCGCTTTGTCTGTGTAAGTAATCTTCAATTCTATGTCTGCTAGTTTATACGACGGACGGATAATTTTAACTCACAAGCGTTCACTCATATTGTTGCTTTCCTTTCCTTGTACTTGTGGGTATTCACACAAAGGCCGGTATGGGAGGAAGAGAACATAGCAAAAGGAAAAGGGAAAAGGAGTGAATAATTGCCAGAGAGTTGGCTTTTCTTGTCTTGACTAAGAAAAGGGATCGTGGGCCGCTAGTTAGTTTGACGTAACTGACAAGTTCATACTCTAGCACTTTTCTTTTATGGACAATGCTATGGACTTTTGATTATTTGGATTGAGAAAAGAGAAAGAAAACCTAGCGCCAAAGGAAGTTCAGTGGGTCTTTTTTTTTTCAGGATTACAGGAGGGGAAGAAGAAAAGGATCATCATAGGAGAAAAGTCATGATACCTTAGTTTTTAGACAAGGTACAGAATCTACCTTCATTATATTATTTCTTTCCATAACTCTCGCGTTATACTCTTTGTAGTGATTGCTGTCCATTTCCAGTGCTTCGGAGACACTGAACTTTTCGCTGCAAATAACGACGGAGTGTGTCATAAGATATCGCCACAACATAGAAGCATGAATGACGTTGGAGTCCGTACGGCTTCTTTTGGACTTCTGTTAGTTGTCTGTTCTCACTCAGCTTTCAATGAATTCCTCATCTCATAGTATTGGCTCGGGCTTCTTCTCAACACCGACATCGGGCGCTTATTAAATATAAATTTTCCTTCTCTAGATTTTGCTTCAGGACGCTCGTAAATGACTGCAACACTACGTAGTTAGTTAGTTTCAAGTCTCTATTAATTCAAGCTACACGCTATAACGGTATTTGAACACATGTCGCCCTCTATTGCTACCAACTGTAAAAGAAACCCGAAAGTGGCACTGAACATTCATCAGATAAAGAGACAAAGATCCTTACTTTTCTATCTGTGCTTATCAGATTCTCCTTCTACATCCTGCTGTCACTAATAAGAGCATGGTTCATCCTATATAGCCTAACTTTACTGGGGGTTCGTCCAAAACAGAAGTGTCCCGAAGTGGAAATGTCTCAAAGAGGAAATAATATCTAACAGTGGGGGGGGCTGGCGTCTTTCTCATCTAATTAGGCGGTCGGCCTAAAATAGAAGCCCATTGGAACAACATCTCATCTTTTATAATTATCTACTATGGGGGTTTTCAGTGCGTTAAGTCTATAGTTACCAGGTTTTTAGCCTTGCCCTATCGAGCTGACAAACATATTCCTGCCCTTTTGACCTCCAGTTACTTGCCAAATTACTCGTTATGATCAATAGCAAGGCTTCTATAGCATACAAGAGTGAATGGTGGTTGTCACAGCGCAGCCGCTAGGCTATTCGTCCAATCCCTTCCGGTTTAAGAACCATGGACCAGATACTATTTCTCAAGCATAGCTGTGCAGTCTATGTTTTTTTCTAATCAGAAACCAAAAACTTCGGCGAGCCTATTGCTTCTATCCCCATTACCTAACTGCTTGCATCCAAGTTTTACTTCAGCCCTGATAATCTTGTTCATGCTACCTAACATTATACAGATTATTTTTTCGCCTAACACGCGATGAAGGCATGCTACACTATCTTTAGCGTATTTAGCTTCTTGCTCGTCTTAGTGTTTGTATAAGCTGCCTCGTATCTTGGCTAGTCGGCTCCATCTTTCCTATTTACTATTTTCTTTTTTTGTATAGTTTACGTGGTGGCAATCATAATGTTGGCTAGTTAGCTGGTATCCTTCTTGATCCACATACAGCCGTTTGATGAAAACGAAACGAGTCAATGAGCTGGAACATTTAGATCTGATTAGATAACATAAAAACTAAACCCGATCTTTTTGTTACATTATAGTCATAACTTTGATAGCAGTAAGATGCATAGTTCAAATTCAAATGTTGCGTGGAAACTCATATTGTCAAGGCTTGGGTCTATTAGCCTCGTGGCTTAAGCTCATGCTATCGTCCTTCGGTTAGTATTCTATTGCTATACATATCAAGTACCATTTGCATAATCTGAGAATCTATGCAGCTGGAGACCTAAGTGAATGGACTTCAGAGGAGGAGTAAAAGAACGAAGACCTTAGGGGTCATGTCAGAGTTAGCACTCGGTCGGTTTATCTGTTAGACATAAGTATAGTTTTCTTCCATTGAATAGGTATTTTTTCTTTTGGCTAGGGTCAAAGCCAGCTGAGCTCTCTATTGCTCTCTCTCATATAGGAGCGCTTCGTAATCTATTATTTCTAAACCATAACCGCGCAAGACAAGAACGATCGGGTTAGATTACTACGATGAACTAGCTAGTCGCGTGTGCCAATGAGCATACGTGTAAACAAGGAATCTCGCATTATTTGATAGATGGGTCCCGACACTTGGCTTTACATATACGATTACGAGAAACAGGACACTATTATTTAGGAAGAAGATCAATTAGGGTTAAAATTAAGCTCGATCTGATAACTTTTATTCCTTGATGCTGTAGTGTTTATTTTATTTTAGGAAGGTGGCAATTAATTAACACCAGAGCTGCAAGTGAAAAAATGCGAAAACCGAGACAAGCCGAGCCGAGCTACGCGTAAATTTCAGTTGTTTCTCTGCGGTAAAAAGCTTTGTTGGCACAAAGCAAAGTAGACGATCCAATTTTTTACTATCAATTATGATAAAGTGGGCGACGTTTTCTTAACAGGCAGTTCAGTTGATCTGATAATTTGCCTTGGCAACCGACCGGCGGAGGGGAAGTTAAACGATGGAATATCGAAGGAAGCCGATAGTTTTTCTACTACGAATAACTGAGCTAGGAAAAAGCCTGCGGCTTTGAAAACTTACGACTCTTTTATATATATAACACTCTTCTGTATTCAGGGGAAGGGGGGGGGGCGAAGAGAATAATCACATTTTCCCTCAATGCCTAAAACAAAAATCGCCAACAAGGGACCCCATCACCGTGTTTTGTAGGTATTTGTTACGTACAGTCGTTATGCTAGAAACTGTCATGATATCCACACAATGCAGAGATAGTAGAGACTAAATAAGCCAAGCTATGCGCCCCAGACTAGTTCAAAGAAGAAGAAGTTCGGGGGGCGAATCGGAGGTAGTTCTCAGGCGAAGGAAGAAACAGAGCCTGCATTCTCGTAACCGGGTTTTACTGCCATGGAATGCTGCAATGATAATAGACAATTACACGGGAGATCTGATTAGTATCTCACAAATGGCACGAATACATGGAGGCGTTCTCTGTTTCTTCATGGAGGCACAGTCTTTGGTGAAAAAATGTGCCGCGACATGTTAAACGTCTTCCTTTTTGTGGCTAGGAAACTTGCAGTAATTATTCTGGCGCTATGGTTTTCGTGTCTCTAGAAATAAAATAAAACCGTCCATGTCTTCCGCTTTTACTATTATATAAAACTTTCATTTTCGTATCGTCAACAACTAAAAGACAGGATTCCACGCTTTACAGCCTAGAAAACACTACCAAACTTATTGGTTACAGCCATCCTTTGATTATAGTCTTGCTCTGTCATGATCTGCTTGCCGGCTGTCCCTCATAATAACCTTCCTAGTTGCTGCCCTGAACCTTCCAGTGATCTGAGCTCTATCTTGCAAGCTGTATCGACAAGAACTACCAACAATACACAATCCTTCCTGTTCTGACCACTTCATTCCCATCTTCTGCCTCTTTTTTTGAACTTCGAGATCTGCCTTCTATCCATCCAATACGTTGTCTGTCAACATGTCAGCCGCTCTTATTCGCCCTGCTACCCGCATTCTAGTCGTCGGCTGCTCGTACGCCGGCCTTTCAGCTACCGTTAATCTGCTGGATTTGACGACTGGCCTGCAGCCCCGCGTTGGATACTCTCCATACAAGCATCACCCGGAAGCAACTACGCTGCCTGTTGATATCACCATTATCGACGAGCGCGATGGTTTCTGTAAGTAGAATGTTCCATAGTACGCTATTGGGTAGTGCCTTTTCTTTCTTTCTTTTTTTTTTTATCTAAGTCGTATGCAGTGAGATCTTATCAATCTGATATGCTTTTATGTCGTACTGCCGCGTTTTTGATCTGACAACTGTGTCGCCACCACACCCACCTATGAAGGCAGTTTGGTACTAGGTACTAACCAGTAAATAAAAAATCAACCATAGTTCATCTAATTGGCAGCCCGCTTGCCTTTTCATCCGCTAGGATGGCTGAGAAGTTCTGGGTCAAATTCAAGGACATTCCAGATATTCAGCGTTCCAATGTTCGCTTTATCCACGGCAGCATTCAGAAGATCAACCCTGAAAACAAAACTGCCACTATCGTAGAGCATGCCTCGCAGATTGCCCGTAATCAGGAGTATGATTATGTGCTGTGTACATCTGGCCTGCGCCGTACATTTCCTAGTGTGCCGCTTAGCCTGACGAGAGAAGAGTACCTGGAGGAGGCCCGGGGCCAGATTGACCGCTTGACCAAGGCGCCGTTGGGCGTTCTCGTCGTCGGAGGTGGTAAGTTCTGCTCTATAATATACATGTATACATATATTATAAACTACCGGGACTAATCGTGTACCTCAAGGCGCTGTTGGCATCGAAATGGCTGCCGAACTCAAGACCTACCAACCCGAAACCAAGGTGTGGCTTGCTCATTCGCGCGCCAAACTTCTCTCTTCCGAAGCCCTCTCAGATGGCGCCAAAGACGCTTCTCTCGAGCTCCTGCGCGAGACCGGTGTCGAGCCTTTGATGGAACACCGCCTAGCCAACGTGACCGACGCGGTGCAGGCCGACGGCTCCACCGCCAAGCACGTTACTTTTACCAACGGCTCCAAGATGACGGTCAGCGAAGTCATTATGGCGCTGTCTAAACCTAAGACAACGGCGACATATCTGCCCGCCAATGCTTTGACTGTAGACGGCTTCATCAAGGTTGAGCCCTCACTATGCTTTGCGGCTGGCACGCCGAACCACAAGCAGCACTTTGCGCTGGGCGACATTGCCCAATGGTCAGGAATCAAGCGATGCGGTGGTGCCATGCATATGGGATACTACGCGGCCTACAATGTGCACCAGTCAATTCTGGGTGATCTGATTCCAAACTACAAGCCCGAGTTCATCGGTCTGGATGAATTTCCACCTATGATGAGCCTGGCTATTGGGAAGAAGGCATTGGCTACGAGTGGCCCTGATGATGTTCAGACTGGTGAGGACGTCATGTACACGTACTTCCGTGATGATTTGGGCTTCGATATCTGCTGGAATCATTTGGGTTTAGGCGGTCGCAAGGTCGGCGCTTAGGCTGGCTGGCGTAGAAGAAGGAGGATAATTAAGAAGTAGGTGGGTATAGATGGACGGTATTGGAGACACAGGACATATTTGTCGATGGTCATCAACATAGAGTTAAGAGATATAATGAATGAAAATATCTTGATGAAGTACTTGATTTGGAAAAGCATCAATGAATCAGTATACTATGTACGTTAATACTCTTCCGTTTTTGTGGGAAACTTATCACAACAGAACTAAACTTAAAACTAAACTGTATCAACCCTGATACACCCTAATAACTTACAGCTTAGGGATCAGGCCAATGCGCATACCACCAACAACCTTTTCATTGTCGCCTAGAGGGCACAGCTGGAAAAAGCGCTCACGCGAGCAACGCACAAGCGCACTGCGCTTATGAGGCAGATCGACAAATTTGTCGAGGCCAAAGCCATGCATAAAGTCGTACGCCACCACTGTGTTGTTAGTTTCCTTAGGCTCGCCAACAACAAAACGAGTACGCGAGTCATCAAGGAAGAGGAAGTGCATGAGCGAACTCCACCATGCGCTAACACGGTGTGGGCCACGGAACTTGACGTCACCGACCAGCGAATGGCGACCGCGGTCAAAGTCGTCGGCATCGTAGTAGGCACCGAGACGGTCCTCCTGTGAAGCACAGATAGAGTTAGCCATTAATACCAGAAAGAGAGCTATAGTTGCAATAAACCAAGTCACGTACCTTGCCCCAGTAGATTTCGAAATAGGCAAAGAAACTGTCGTCAAAGCGCGCTAGCACCGAGAACTGGTGCGGGTCGGCGTCAATGCGGCGCAGATACTCGCGGTGTTCATCTAGCGTGCCGGTTTCATTCCAACCTTGTGAGACGCGAGGATCGTTTTGCCAGTCATGGAACAACTGCAGATGCTGCTTGTCGTTATAGTCAATAGCAACCATCGAGAATGTTTCGCCTAGATGGGGAATGTAGCGCGAGTATATGACCGAGCCGGGCGCAGGCTTAGCCGGCCGGATCGGATGCCACGCCTGCTGGTAGCGCTGCGGGTTGAATGGATCGCCCGCTGGCGCCACAGTTAGAGTATGCTGCAGTGGCGTCATGGGAAATAAACTCGACCGCTCTCCGGCAGCCACTAGAGCCGCCGGCGATGACTGCGGAATCCACACCGGCCGGGGTCCGAAGGGCGAGCCAGCACCCTGCCAGAAGGTGCTGCGCAGAACAACTAGCGAGCCACCATCGGCAATGTCCTCAGCCACCACAGAATTCTCGGCTGGGCGCAGTGGGTGGTCAATAGCTAGAGTCACGGCCTTGAGCTGGGCAGCCAGCGCGGCGGCTTCGGCGCCCGTCAGCGCTAGGCGAAACTGCTCTACACCCGGGCGCACACTGAAGAAGACGTAGATAGCCAGCCAAGCCTGAGCGATAGAAGGGGCTGAGGCTGCAGACCAGGTGAGGCCTGCTAGAGGCGAACGGCGCGTACGCGCCCAAGCGGAGTTGTTAGAGCCGGCGGGCGTTTCGCTAGACTTAAGCGAGGTGAAGTCACCAAGTAGCAAATCGTCGCGCGTCACTGAGACGGGAAGAGCTACAGACGGTGCGTGAACTTCAACGAGTCTGAAGGTGTCGGCTGAGGCGGGCTGTAGGCTGTAGGCCGACTTGTACGGGTGAGGAAGCACCACAACGGGCGCATCGGTGGCGACGGCCGACAGTTGCTGGGCAGGAGAAGCCATTATGTGTGTATATACGTGAAAATGTATACAATAAGCAGAAAAAGGAGCAATTTGTATCAAAGACAGATTGTTTATCTATATCTATAGTATAGGAAAAGAAAACCACGGTTAGCTGAGGCTTAATACAGATAGTTAGCCTTTTTTTCTATTCAAGTTTAAGAATCAGATGACTAACAACTAAAATCTAGTTTACGTGATATAGAAAAAATAACCTGATGAATGATCGAATGCTAAAAGACGACTTACAGAACAAACAGATCAGAAAAAAAGAATCTGATAAGATCAGATCTTGAGGTTCGAGATTGATAACCGAACCGAAAAAAAAAGTTTTATGACTGGAACAGGATAGAACGAAAACGGCCCGACAAAAAAAATAAACAGGAAAGAAAGTGACAGAACAGGATCCAGTATTGGAGCTTTTTATCTAGCTTGTTACTGGCAACTTAGATAGGCTATGTCTGTGAGAAGCAACTATCAAAGTCAGTAAACTTGCTATAATGAGGCAAGTTTTCAAGACCGGCCATCTTTTTCCGATGAATGAACGCTAACTTTTTCTTTATTTCAGATTATAGAACACGAAGTATAGCATTATTATATGAGATCTACCGTATTTGTTGCCATATTTTTACAGGTTCGTCAGACAAGTTCCAGATAAGATTTCAAGCGCTGGAACCAGGAAGTATAGTTAATGAAGGTTGCTAATTTCAGTATAGAGAACCTTTCAATAAAAGCCTCTGTAAGACGACAACTAAAGCGCATCCGACATCTGTCTATCAAAGTTGCTTTCATTCTAAGCCGATTAAAATCTGCACTATAATCACAACAATGCACAGGCCTTCTTTTTCATCAGTAGTATCCTCTCAGCAGCCGCCGGCAAGCCAACGGGCGCTTTAATAAAACGAAGAATCCAAGGCCTTTGTTCATCTGGAGGAAAAATACTGCCTTCTATAACTATATTATGGCTTAAGCTTGTAATTGGGCCTGTCGGGGCTCTAAAACCCAAGTAGAAACAAGGCGTGTATTTTTTCTCAGTGAAGTTTTGCACATTGCACTCCCAAGATTCTCACTTGATTTCATTTTGTACCGTCCCACTTTGTTCGCGTTCTTTTTTTTTAGTGAGGATGACTTCAACAGGGAAAAGAAAAATGCCTCTAATTAAAAGCTTCAAGACAGTATATCTGGAGGCTTCTGTTTTCCTGGGACTAGCCTTGCTTCGTAGCGTGTCGGTCTGACGAGCAGTTTTGTAAAGGCCGTAGGATGATGTAAAGAGTGTATCTGATATGACAGTCTAAATAACATAACTACTTACTACTAGTAGTATTACTAGTCTAGTTTGTTACTACGGATGTCTCTTCTACCTAATAGCTAATACTCTTCTTGGTAATCAGAATCACATTCCAAAGCTACCTTTTCTTCCTCTCATCCTACCATCCCATCCTACACTCATTTTTGGCCAAGAAAATACTTTCCCCTTGTATTCTCCAAACGCGCGTGGGGGGTGGGGGGAGGGGGGGTGGGCCGGATGTCTGACTCTCTACTAAGTATTAGTATTTCTGTTGTTTTTTGACCTTCGTGGCAAAGATTACCAAATTATCAAGCCTAAAAACGAATCACGACACTACCATGCGTCCTTCAACGTGGGGATCTTTCTACATACTACTAGTACATAGTGACAGAAAAGCATCAGCTTGCCATCGGTTGGATGGTAGAGTCGGGAGACTCCAGCAATCTTGGCCAATACTATCAGCATAGCGTAGAAGCGCAGGCTTTACTGCCAGGTACGTCCACTGGCTAAATGTAAGCCAGTCTTCTCCACTTTGCGACGATTGTTCTATAATAGATAGAATCGATAGAATAGCGGTAGCGTAATTAGCGGCATCATGAGGGCAAAGACGCCATATGCCCGGCGCCAACCCGGGCCGATGAGAAACGCCGTGGCAACATATCCGCCCATCCACGTTGTGATTAGATACGGCAACGTCAAAAACGCATACATGTGTGCTCAGTTCTTGAGCACTGACGTATCTGCAATGAAAATGTTGAGCGTGTACGATATGTCGTTTCTAGCAACGCCAGCTTGCACAGTTCCTGGTGAGCCCTCGCCTATGACTGATGCGTCCCATTCTTCTTCGTTTTCTTTTTGTGCTGTTTCCAAAGCTTCATGTTTTGGCAATGGGCTTGTTTGTACTGATTGTATAATGTATTCCGCAGGATAGCCAGAAAGAAAATATTAGAAATTTTAGTCGCTTCGTCCTTTCCTTTATCAAGGCGGTCAAGAAAACAAACCCAATATCTAATTTATCATAACTTGTTATAATTAGCCACATTTCTTTCCTTGGTCTTTGCTAGCAGTGAATGAGCAGAACGAGAAGACAGAAACATAAAGAGATACCGAAAATCTAAGATGCATTTGCAGAAATAAATATCTCCTACACTTTGTCTATTGATGAATCGGAAACAGAGAGCAAAACAAAGCCTGCCAGTATGGATGGGCTTATCAGATCCTGACGTAGTACAGTGAGCGCTAAAATAATGACCTTACTAGCTGATATCGATTTTTTTTTTCTTATCAGATTGACCTACTTGTCGACACATACATATTGTGAGCCATACAAAATGATTAAATGTTTTTGTAAGACTTGTCAAACTTTGCTTGCAGGTACAATAGGAAAGGCAGAAACAGGATGCTGTCAGATTGTTGATAGCTATATATGTTTGTATATATAATGTGAATAAAAGCAACAACAAATTTAGCAAGAAATCCTCGAATCAGACATAAGAAAACTAACACGCTTTTTTTTTTTTCTTCTTTTTTTTACATACTCATATATTGCTAGCGACAGGAGGGACACAACAAATCAGATAACATGATGTGACAGTAAGCTGTGTGTAGGGGGGTTATACTATCATCAATGCCCTAAATCAAAGCTTTGGCGCAAGCGTGGTCTTCTTAACCAGGTCGTTGCCCAACTTAGCCATCTCGAACTTGCGCACCTTTCCACTGCCAGTCAGTGGAACATCGTTCGGAATGCCATCTCGACCTAGCCAGAAGACATGACTTGGCGCCTTATGCTTGCCGAGGCGTCCACGAACCCATTCGCGAATCTCGTCAGTTGAAGGGAAAATCTTGGCCTTCTCCTCAGCCAGCTCCAGGAAAGCACCTACAACTTCACCGTAGTGGGCATCCTTGATTCCAACGACAATGGCGCGCGAGATAGACGGGTGGTCCATTAGTCGCTCCTCGATCTCTAGAGGGTAGATGTTCTCGCCGCCGCGGATAATGATGTCCTTGAAGCGACCTGTGATGGTGCAGTAGCCCTTCTCATCAAACATGGCCTCATCGCCCGTATGAAGCCACAGAGTGCCGGCAGCATCGCGCACCATGCATTCGTTAGTCTTTTCTGAGTTGTTCCAGTAGCCAGCTTGCAGTTGATAGCCAGCAATGCAAAGCTCACCGCGGCTGCGGACAGGAACCAGGTTACCGTCATGATCAACAATCTTTGCCATGGCATGTGGCATCAGCGTGCCAACAGTTGTTAGACGGCAGGCGAGCACATCATCAGTGAAGGCGTTGAAACAGGTGGGTGAGGCCTCAGTCAGGCCATAGCTGCTGGTAAACTCTGTCATGCCAAAAATATTGACAAGCTTCTCCATTAGATATCGCGGTACTGGGGCACCGGCGATGATACCAGTGCGCAGACGTGTCTTGAAACCAGCGGGCTGGGGAAGTGAGAAGAGCGTGTCAAACATAGCGGGCACGCCGTGGATGGCAGTACATTCTTCATCAGTAATGGCGCGCAACGTAGCAGCTGGGTCAAAGACTTCGGCTGGATAGACAATTTTGGAGCCGTGCGTAACAACACTGAGAAGGCCAAGAACGAGACCAAAGCAATGGAACAGAGGTGGTGGGCAGCAGAGAACGTCCTCAGGGGTCAAGCGCATACGGTCGCCAATGAATCGGGCATTGTTAACAAGGTTGCTAGTGGTGTGCATGGTTAGTTGACTAGACGGGACAGACATAGCAAAAAAAAATACTAAAAATATAGCTTACTGATGGGTCAGCGTGGCTGCCTTTGGGTGGCCTGTGGTGCCGCTGGTAAATTGCAAGTTAGCCACTTGGTGAGGCAATACTTTGGAAGTCGCCTCGATCAGGCGTGTATGGCTCTTGCTCTTGCTCTTCTCAATGAGCTGATCGTACGAGATATATTTCTCGTTCTGGGCCTCGCGCAAAATCACCACTCTAGGCGCCTTGACGGTGTTGTCCAGCTCGGACAGAAGCTTGGAGTTGTCTAGGCGGCCGATCTTGCGGGTTGTGAAGAATACCTTGCAAGCTGTTGTTCGGATAGTGTGTTAGCAAATAGACTTTACACTACATCTGTCCCAGGAAATAAATGAAGTATATCGAGCTAGAAAGAGCCTACCAGTAAAGTTTAGGCCATACATAGCTTCTGTTGCTGTGTAGGTGTTGTTTAGAATCACAAGGATGGCACCAATGCGGCAAGCGGCGAAGAACACAGCGGCATACTGCTCGCAGTTACCTGCCATGATGCCGATGCGATCGCCAACACCAATGTTCATGTCGAGTAGAGCTTGAGCAAGCAAATAGCTCTGCCGATTCAAGTCGTTGTATGTCCAGCGAGCCCCCGTCCACGGGATCACCAGACACTCTTTGTTTCCATACTGGAAGCTCTGTAGCTCCAGCAGATCACCAAGAGTCAGATCGACCAGCGGCGTGTCAGTTGGGCCGTACAAAATAGACATTTTCTGGCGCTGGGTAGCTGGCGCAGGCGTGTCGATACGGGTTTGGGTGGCCATTATTGATTGATGGGGGATAGAAAGTACGGAATAACAAGCAGCAGTAATGAAGAGTGATACAAGTAGAACACAGTGGACAGATATGGGAATTTACGAGATATCAAATAGGCAAGCAAAACTCCAATAGTTGAAGAGTTCGTTATTGTATGACTCGGTAAAATCAAAGCCTCTCAAGACTTCCACTCAGACACTCTAAGAGAATGAAAAAGAATAAAAAAGAATGAAAAAGAATATAAAAAGAAAGCCAAGCTTCTAGAAAACTTGGTGAGGACTCGACAGGCTGTGTCTTTCTGCAAGTGATGTTGAAGAATCTGATAAACAACCAGACAGTGGATAGAAAACGGGGAAGCCACTCTTCACAGTAAAAAAACGGACGATATCAATTAGCGAGCAGCTTAGTTAGTGAAAGTTGCTAGTTCAACAATGCGTTTTTTTACCAGCAAATCAATAGGCAGAACAGGAAGAAGAGAAATGGATTGGAATTCATGCCGTTCTGAAAGAGGATAGAGAGTGACGCTAGTAGTCACTTCCTTTCTTCTTGAAGACCAAATACATACTTTACAGATATATAATATCCATGAACAACATCTTTAACGGACTACACGGCTTTAGCCATGTTTATTAGTGGGCCCTAGTAGAACCCACCTGTCATGCGAGAAAGTTAGCTATTACATTTAGAAAACTAACGGATATCACTGTTCAAGAACTTGGAGCCGTGCTACTTCTGTAAATGGTAAAGAATAAGAAACCCTCAAACTATAGGGACATATAACAATCGATTTTCCATCGTGTTGCTCGTCGCCGGCTCAACCAAAGCCACACAGGTAGTTAGTTATAAGGGCAGTGCTTTTCTATACAGTCGCAAACTCAAGCTACATCCTCAGACATAATAGATCGACAACACATACTAATCTATTCTCTGAGATGGAGCGTTCTGTATTTTGAAAGGTAGAAAACAGCGCGGTTTTAATAAAAAAATCTGCAATTCCCTGTCCGGTGCCAATTTGAATCATACAATCGGTCGTGATGATAAATCCGATCAAATCCGAAGTACACATATTCTCGATCAGATAAATTTGATTAAGATTGATAAGACGATAAAACCTGCGTTAAATGATACATTAAATAGTATTATTTGATATGTTTTATCAAATTTGTACGTAAAGGTGGGGTTGCTAAACATGGGGATCCTTGCACAAAATATATTGTCCTACCTTCCAATTGAATGTGAGAACTTTGCCAAAAAAGATAAAACGTCTGGAATTTAGTTGCAAATTCGAGCGCTAAAGCTGCCAGCAACTTGAACAAGTTTTCTTGCCCTCCACTGCGATAATGAAATAGCAGTTTAGAGTCTAATTCATGCGTTTCGATTCATCCTTTTCTTTCTTTTTTTCTATATGTCTCGTGTATCTCGGCATCGTAGGTAAATCGCATCTGCTGACATGCTAAGTATTTAGTATTGGTAAATTCGATCTTATAAGACTATAGTATGGCCAGATTTTGGCGAATAATAATATAACCACCAAGAGTTTTTCTTAAATACACATTTTTTTTTTATAAGGGGAGGTGTTTCTATGTCCGTTGATTGCTTACTCTTTGACCATACTTCGGTTTTCTTGGCTTCTCGAACGATGTCGGTGTGATCTTGCGTCTCGTAAGGTGGAATCGTAGAGAGAAAGGCTGCTCCGCAGTGTCAGTCTATATGTATATGGAGCTATCTATCTGCATAATTTTCTCGCTGCAGGTCGGCGCTGTTGACGTCTAGTGACACCTGTGGGCGGCTTAGGCTTGTCTTCGCAAAGAAGATAGCATATGGTACCGATTCATTAACAGAACATTCACTCAGAGTTATGAATAGGTTAACAACTATACGCAGAATGGAGATCCAACTATCAAGTGGATAGATTAGTCTGGAAAACTATCGTCATATATGGGAGTTCAATTGAAACTAAATCGAGTCTTCAAAACATTATTTTTATCATCACATGGTTCGTATCAATATTATGTAGATTATTTGTTTTTGCTGCTCTATACATTTATCAAATTCCCTTTGGCCTTACCGAAGCATGGCAGTTGGCGTTTTACGTAGACTTCGTAGAGAAAGAGAAGGGACCCGAACGACCGCAGCTATCAATATCCAGAATGATGGACTTCACTTCTATGTTTTCAATGAAGAGCAGCTACTCTACGTTTCAAAACTTATACTTTCAAGGCTGTGGCTTTTCTTTGCCACTAATAACTTTGTTGTACCTAGATATCAGCGGTGAGCAACAAGTATCTTGAAACCTATTTTTGCCGTTTGGCGCTTTATGGACCTTCGTTGCCTGCCACATACATACACAAATATTAGCACATCTCCGTCCAACGTCACAGCACTAAGGCGTCAGTCAGAAAGATTTGATAGGAATGGTTAGCTGATATCAATCCGTCCGGAAGAAAGGCCCTTCTTGTCCGCATGGATGCCCCCCTGTTTAGGGTAAAGCTACCCAATCATCAACTTCTGGTTCTTTTGACTGTACTTGTGACTGGTATCAGATTATATGAGAGAGCGTGCGTTAAGTGTCTAGCAAAACAGCCGGCTACGCCTGTAGAGTAACCGTGGCATCTTCAGGATCAAGTGGGCTAGTATCAACTTTCCCCCATGCAATGGTGCCATCTCTCGGATCTGCAAACCCAAACTTCTTTCTGCAGTAGGTATTGAGTCTCTGATTGATAGCCCTACTGATATAGAACAAAAAAAATTCTTCCGACTGCCCTCTACTTTTTCTTCTTCGAGACTATTGACACAGAGTCATATGCAAGTCTTGGAGTATTAGGGGCAATGATAATTGAGAACATTTCTACCAAGAGACTAGGGTGCCCGTTTTCTACAGTTATCGCCTAGATTATTTTTTTTGGGTTTAAATTGCCAAGACTAGATAATCTCGTGTCATTAGCTAAACAGCGGCCAACAAACAAGGTCGCTTTTTGGCATGGTGAAGGTGTTCTGATTTCTTGCGTCTTTATTCTATTAATTACTAAATAAACCGAGCACGCCCGAAGTCGGTGGTGACTAATAGAAAGACCAGGAAGTGCATCCATGCCGAGACCCAGATCAAATATACATTTTTGTTTCTTTTTTCTTGCTTATATTAATAGACTGATGAAAGGAATGCCTCTAACTTAGTTGAAGCGAAGCAATTCACATATGTGTTCCTTTCTATGCAATGTACTAGTGCAAAAAGCAAATGTCTTTGGGAGGCCGAGCGTTGTTGAAAGACAAACTTGCTAGGAAAGCAAATTACATCTGATAAGATTCGATCATGACCTCGTAATCTATGGTTTTCGAGAACACTTGCCTACGGCATTCATAATTTGCGATACGTTTTTTGAAGAATACAATCATATAATATTTGTAAAGGAACATATATAAATACGCGAATACTCTATGCTCAGCACAGGCCAAGAATTAGTAAGATATTTAAAGATTATATGCATATATATATGAATATATATATATATATATATATATAGCTTAAGTGGCCTGCCCAGTAGAGGGCCTGTCCGCAATGTTGCTGCACATACACTAAGAGAAGATAATACTCCGGCTTTTATTATCTCATACCAAGAAGAGTCGAAAGAAATGTGCGCTCTGTGGACTGACCTTTCAATATCCGTTGAAGATAGACAAACACATATCATATGTATACGACATATGCAATAAAGTACACAATTGTCTACGAAACTTGGTCAAAAAATGCAAAGTTAATCCCATACTCACGTTATTTATAAGATTCTTTTTTTTTCTTTTTAGAATATATAGTTTTATATACTGTTCGATATCGCAACCACCTGCCTACCTGGCTCGAGAAAGCACCACTCCCAGTCTATAAGTCCTCTTAGATGTCTTCGGCCGCCGTCGGGGCTTTTATGGTGTGTTCGGTGGATGTCCTTACTAGAGAGAAATGTCATGGAAAGCGCCTTTCTAGATAGCATATTTTTGTGCCGAGGGCGCTTGGTTAAACGCAGTGGCCGGGCTTAGAGTACGTTGGCCTTGGATCCCCCCATATCGTCAGTCTAGGTCGAGGTCATGATTTCGACAATTTGCCTACAGACGGAAAGACGGCAATGAGATTTGCTCTGAAGATGGCATGTTGATTTGTTCTTGTCTTCACCAAGCCTCTTTTATCATTTCCGAACCGGCTAGGACGTTTAGTACTAGTACCCTCTTTTTTTCTCGCCCTTTGCCTGCTATCAGATCTTCTTAACTGGGTTTAGCTTCATTGTCTACCAACCCGTTTCGCCCATGCATTGTCTTGCGTCGTCTGCTCTATAGAGAAGCTAATAGGACGTCCTGCCCCAGTCCCCGAGAAAGTGCTACATCCTCACTGATTTAGCTTTTATAGCCGGTTGCCCATTTCCGCAACTAGCTGCTATCGGTTTTCTTTTTTTCCTT
Organism: Endoconidiophora polonica; assembly: GCA_001856765.1. Taxonomy (NCBI): domain Eukaryota; kingdom Fungi; phylum Ascomycota; class Sordariomycetes; order Microascales; family Ceratocystidaceae; genus Endoconidiophora; species Endoconidiophora polonica. The sequence goes on from LXKZ01000369.1 coordinate 33,703, forward strand.
TTTTTACGATCTCTCATCATTGATAAGAATATATTCTTTGCTTCTTTCTCTCTAGTCCTTTTGGGAATTGCAGCCTAGACATCTGATCTGGTAACTCTGGCATCTCTCTGATTCTGCTCACTAGATCGCCGTATTAGCTCCTTCTGATTAGCCGACAAGGATTCATCGTTCTCTCTCCATATCTCTTATGCTCACGATCGTCACTTTGTCTATATATTTTCATTCTTATTATCTCATCTTAATTCACGAGACCCTAACTGTATCCGAGTTGTCATGTTGCTTGCTGTTTCTGTTCTTGATTAGCTTTGTTACCTCCCGATCATCATCATCACTCAGCTTCTCTCTATCATCGCCGAGAGACAGTTGTTTGCTTTCATACATTCTTTCGCGTAGTTTTCTTGTTCCTGCATTGCTCTTTCTGTTTCTTAGACCTCATTGCATCTTTGTTACTCTCTTCTTCCTCATCTTTCACAATGGCCCAGCTTCGCAACTTTGGGGGTTCTGGCGGTGTCATTGCCGTTAACCACTCCAAGGCCACCGTACAGCTGCCTATTTCGGCTGCTGCATCGGCCTCGCAATCGGTCGTTGCTTCTCTATACGCCGAGCTTGTGCTGACTTGGCTCATTGCCTTCTGTTTCGACCAGGACGCTGCTCTGCCGTCCTTTGTTTGGGGCGCTGCCTCGCTAACTGAGTCGGCCGCCTTCCAGCGCACTGTCCCGTCGACCATCGTCGAGCTACCCCGCGAGGCAACTCTAACTAGTTGCCTGCGTGAGTTAGCACCAAAGATCCGCGCCGGAGTCGATGTTGCTACCCTAGATAACCATAGTGCACTCATCTTGTATGAGAACGCCAACAAGGATGAGAAGACTATAGGTTCCGAGGTATGTCTCCTTTCTACTTGCTGATCTCGCTCCCTTTCTGCTCCCTGGGACTGTATCCATTTATCGGTGCAGCGTCACACGCAGACGCATACCGATGCATTTCTATGCACTACCATTCCTATCTCTTCTCTGTTCAAGTTAAACGCCCACAGATTCTTACAACCCCTTCTCTAGTGGACCTATCATATCTCTGCTAGTCTTGACGACAATGAAATATCGCTCATCTCCCACTCACGCGATCTTTCGCTTAGCCCAAAGGCTGCTGCACGCCGCCTTGACGTCTTCGCTAATATCTTGACTGACGTCCTAGCTGCGTCTGCGGCCGTAGTCGAGACTCGCGTGATTGACAGCGTGCGTGCCCGCCCTGACGATCTGAACTTGATCTGGTATTGGAACAAGGCCGTTCCCGAGACTATTACGCGCTGCATGCATGATGTGATCAGCGAACGTGCCCGTGCCCAGCCTGATGCTTTAGCCATCCAGTCCTGGGACGGCAACTGGACCTATGCCCAAATCGATGCTCTGTCTACCAAGCTAGCTGGTGTGTTGATACGCAACGGCGCTAAGACCGGCGATGTTATCCCGCTGTGCTTCGAGAAGTGCAAATGGACCATTATCGGAGTCTTGGCTATCATGAAGTCCGGCGCTGCCTTCTCATTGACTGACCCTGCTCAGCCTGAGGGCCGTCTACGCACTATCGTAGAACAGACCAGCGCTACCCAGCTTGTCGTATCGCGCAAGCAGGCCGGGCTGGGTGCTGTTATTGCCAACGGCGCCAAGGTTGTCGTCCTCGACGCCGGCCTGGAGCTCCAGCCTACTATTCCCGAGCAGCTGCCCGTGGTCTCCGCCGAGGCTCCCATGTACGTTATTTTCACCTCGGGTAGCACCGGCAAGCCCAAGGGTGTTGTCGTGTCCCACGTCAACTTCACCAGCGGTGGAATTCCACGTGCGGACCAGGTTGGCTACTGCGCCAACTCGCGTGTCTTTGACTTTGCGTCGTACGCCTTCGATGTCAGCATCGACTGCATGATCTGCACCATGTCTTCTGGTGGTTGCCTGTGCATTCCCACTGATGCAGACCGCATGGATGACCTGAGCGGCGCCATCCGCAAGACCGGTGCTAACATGGCCCACATGACCCCCTCCGTCGCTCGGGTTTTAGACGCCGACATTATCCCTTCGCTCGATGTTCTAGGCCTAGGTGGCGAGGCCGTCTCCTCCCACGATGCGGCTAACTGGAGCAAGCACACTAGTGTGATTATTGCTTATGGCCCTTCGGAGTGCACTGTCGGATGCACTATCAACAACCAGGTCAGCGCTGACTGCACTAACTTGGGTTATGGCGTTGGCGGTTCCTTGTGGATCGTCGACCCTAATGACCACGAGTACCTAATGCCCGTTGGCGAGGTAGGCGAGCTGATTGTCGAGGGCCCTGTTGTCGGCATTGGTTACCTTGACGAGCCCGAAAAGACCGCCGAGGTCTTTATCGAGGCTCCCCGCTGGTTGCAGATGGGCTTCAAAGATGTCTCTGGCCGTCATGGCCGTCTATACAAGACCGGTGACTTGGTCAAATACGACCCTTGTAACAACGGCTCAATCGTTTTCGTCGGCCGTAAGGACCAACAGGTCAAGCTACGTGGCCAGCGTGTCGAATTAGCTGAGGTTGAGTTCCACCTGCGCAAGGCTATGCCTGCTGGTGTTCAGGTCGCCGCCGAGGTCATCAAGCCTGGCGGTGCCGATCCCATCCTGGTCGCATTCCTTGAGTCCAAGGCCGGCACTCCTCCCGCTGACAACCTCTTCTCCGAGTTCACCGAGCTTTTTACCCAGGCCATCCCCAACGTCGAGAAGAACATGGGCGCTGATGTTCCCCGCTACATGGTTCCTGCTGCTTTCATCCCGCTATACACTCTGCCTTCTCTGGTTTCTGGAAAGGTTGACCGCAAGAAGCTGCGTGAGATTGGCAGCAACATGTCCCGCGACCAGCTAGCACGACTTCGTGTCTCGGGCGGCAACAAGGAAGGCCTAAAGACGGATATTGAAAAGAAACTGCAAGCACTATGGAAGATTCTGCTTGGCGCTGATCTCGAGATTGGTCTGCATGACAATTTCATGTCTCTGGGCGGTGACTCGCTCAAGGCCATGAAGCTGGTTGGTCTAGCCCGTGAGCAGGGCCTCCAGATGAACGTCGGCGTTGTATTCCAGTACCCTGTTCTGCAGGATATGGCTGCTCATGCTATCGTCTCCGAGATTGTAACCGAGAAGAAGGAGGTTGCGCCCTACTCTCTGCTCAGCAGTGAGGTCGACCTGGCAACTGCCCAGTTCCAGGCCTCCAAGCTGTGCGACACCGCCATTGATTATATTGCTGATATATACCCTTGCTCGCCTCTCCAGGAGGCTCTTATGGCTCTGACTGCCAAGTTCAAGGATGCCTTTGTGGCTCAACGTGTTGTCGAGCTGGAGAGCGATGAGGTGGCCGACAAGGTCATCTGCTCCTTCAACGAAGCCACTATGGGCTGTGATATCTTGCGCACTCGTATTGTACAGCTGCCTGGCGAAGGTCTTGTCCAGGTTGTACTCAACAAGGGCATCGAGTGGACTTACGGTTCCAGTGTGCAGGAGTACTTAGTTGCCGACCGTGACAACGCCATGGACCTTGGAAAGCCGCTGGTACGCTATGCCATGATTTCTGAGGGTGGCCGTAAGCACTTTGTGTTATCGATGCACCACGCGCTATACGATGGTTGGGCCATGCCCATCATTGTCGACCGCATTAACCGCGCCTTCGACGGCCTGAGCACCACGCGCCCGGCGTCGTTCAAGGACTTCATCGCCTACCTGCAGAGCACCGATCACTCAGCCAGTGAGAAGTTCTGGCGTGAGCAGCTAGAGGGTGCCACTGGCCCCCAATTCCCCTCACTGCCCTTCCCTTCATACCAGGTCCAGGCCGATTCTCTTCTAGAGCAGTACGTGCCTCTAGGCCGTTTGCCTGCGTCCAACACCACCATTGCCACTGTGGTACGCGGTGCCTGGGCTCTAGTTTCTAGCCACTACTCTGGTTCGCTGGACGTTGTGTTTGGCGAGACTCTGACTGGCCGTAACGCCCCCATCGATGGCGTCACGGATATTGAAGGTCCCATGATCACCACTGTTCCAGTGCGTGTCCAGATACAGCCCGAAGCTTCCGTCATGGAGTATCTGCAGGATATTCAGACCACCACCGTCCAGCAGATCCCCCACGAGCACGTTGGTCTGCAACACATCCGCCGTCTGAGCCCCGACGCCCTCGAGGCTTGCGAGCTGCGCACCGGCATCGTGCTGCATCCCAGCACTAACGGTTCCGAGACCAAATTGATCGACTCCAGGTACCCCGCTGACCGCCTGGTTCCCGCCGGCGATTCGGAGGCTGCCCAGGAAGCTCTCAAGTTCAACACCTACTCCCTAATGCTGGTATGCTCTCTAGACGCCGAGGGTTTCCTCGTCATGGCCAGTTACGACCAGATGACAGTACGCCCCGACGTTCTAGCACGCGCTCTGCGCCAGTTTGCCTTTGTTGCTAAGCAGATGGTTGAGGAGTGCGACAAGCCCATCTCCAGCATCCAGTGTTTCATGGACGAAGATGTTGCTGATCTGAAAAAGTTCAGCACTGCCGCCATTGGTAGTGCTGCCGCCATCTACCCCGGTATCGAGGCTGCTTGGATCGTCGATCCCACTGACGGCGAGCGCATCCTTGCCCCTGGTGGTGTTGGCGAACTAGTCTTCCAGGCTCCCAGTGCTGATGCTAAGCTGGAGCTGATTGAGACTCCCGCCTGCATCTTGGACCTCAGCCCTGACGCTGCTAAGAAAGTGTACAAGACCGGCCAGCTAGCTTTCATCAACGCTGATGGTCAGTTCACCCTGAAGGGTGACAAGAAGAAGGCTCCTGTCTCTGCCGTCGCTCGTGTGGCTCCCATGGGCAAGACCGTCTCAGCCAACTCTGCCAAGCAGCGCAAGTTGCGCAGCCTGTGGGCCCGCGTCCTAAAAACTCCCGAGGAGGGCATTGGCCTCGGTGACAGCTTCTTCCAGATGGGCGGTGATTCCATTGCTGCCATGAAGCTTGTCTCTGAAGCCCGCCTGGTTGGTGCCACTCTAACTGTGGCCAAAGTCTTCCAGAACCGCACTCTGTACGATATGGCTAACGCCATGGAAGAGCGCAAGCCTTCTGAAGAGGACGAAAAGGTCAAGAAATGCGTTCCCTTCGCTCTCATCCCCAAGGACGAGCTCGCTAATATCCAGGCCTCGGCTCAAAAGTCACTACGCAGCCAGGAGTGGAACATCACTGATATCCTACCTACTCGCCCCCTACAAGAAATTGCCGTCGACGGCACAGTGCAGTTCCCCCGCTTCTCAGCTCGCTACGAGATGATGTACTTTGACCAACCTCTTGACAACGAGCGTATGACTGCTGCCTGTACCCAGCTAGTGCAACGCAACGAGATTCTGCGGACCGTTTTCTTCCGTCACGCTCCCACCACAGAGTGCTACGGCGCGGTGCTAGAGAAGATCGATCTACCCTTTGCCTACCACGAGGTCGACGAGCAGTTCGACATGCAGGAGATGTGCCACGACCTGTGCAAGATCGACGTGCGCGCCCCCATGCTCCACGGTTCGTCCTTTGTCAAATGGTTCTTCGTGCAAGCCTTCAACCCGGCTGGCGAGAAGACAAAGAGCGCCCTAATCTTCCGCATCTCGCACGCGCAGTACGATGAGATCTGCCTGCCGCTGATCCTGCGCGAGCTGGCTGCTCTGTACGAGGGCTTAGCTCCTCCCCAGCAGCTCCTGCCCTTCTCCGCCTTTGCTAACCATGTGGCCGAGACTCTGCCCCAGAGCATGCCCTACTGGCGCGAGCTGCTTGCGGGCTCCGAGCCTAGCGTGTTCAGGCCCGATATCCCCCTGACTGAGCGCAAGCACTATTGCATTGAGCGAGAGTACGACATCTCCGGTCGTCCCGCTGAGGTGACTACTGCCTCAATTCCTACTGCTGCATGGGCTTACTGCCTAGCTCAGCTGCTGGGCAAAAGGGATGTAGTCTTTGGAGAGGTTGTTTCCGGCCGCAACATTGCCTTCCCACATGCGGATATCGTCGTCGGTCCCACGTGGCAGTACGTGCCTACGCGTGTGCAGTTCACGCCAGAGATGACGGCGATGGACCTACTGCAGCTTGTGCAACATCAGCACATTGCTACCTCGGCGCACGAGGGTGTGGGCATCACGGAGCTGATCAAGGATGGCTGCTGGCCTGAGTGGGCTGAGTGGTTCGACACTGTCGTCCACCAAGATGTCGAGCACGTCGAGAACCTGGAGCTGGTCGGTGGTCTCGGCGGCAAAACTGAGACGCTATACCTCCACGAGGAACCCCTGCGCGAGTGGAAGATCCAGGCCTTCCCCAAAGGCGACAAGATGGTCATTGAAGTAGTGACCTTTGAGTCTTGGAAGGATGTTGCCGGTGAGCTTCTAGACCGCATAGAGGGTATAATCGACCAGCTACTGAACCACACCAACGAGCCGTTGTTCCCTGAAGATGTCCCCGTTGTTCAAGAGATCACTCTCATTGAAAAGTCAGAGCGCAGCGAGGGCCAGCTGGACAAGGCGGAGACATACATGCCTGACATTGGAGCTGACACGTGTACGGAACCGGTTTCCGAGACCGACTCGCAGTACTCCGGCCCCAGCACGCCTCAAAGCGGCTCTTCATGCCACGACAAAGTTTGTGCCAGCACAGACAGCCCGTCAACAGAAGCAGAGCCGTCGACGGCGACGCTCGAATCCTCAAAGAAAGCCGAGTCGTCTGCCTTCGATATCTGCGCCACTATACGCTATCTCGAGGTGCTAGAGGACAAGATAGCGAGCCAGAACGATGTCAACAGCGAACTACGCGAGCGTGTCGAAAATGCCGAGCAGGCGCTCGATTTGATACGCCGCGAGTTGGCAGAGTTTAAGGTGCGCATTATTTAGCCGGCCAGTGACGGTGATGGGCTCGGGGTAATCCAATATATCCCAATCTTTAGTCATCACTAGATATCAGTTTTCCTGTCTGTCTGATTGTCTTACAGTTGCTTTGGTCCATGTGTTCTTGGCATATTCTCAACGCTCTACCACCAAAAAAATAAACTGTTGTTATCGTTCATGATGATGGATGAATGAAAAAATCTGTCCATGACTCAGTGTCGCATATATGGTCATGTTTGGTTGAATTTTTGTTCTCTTTCTTCAAATTTGTATTTACTCTTTCATTTTTTGGGGTCTTTTGCCAGGTTTCTGTTTAGTTTTTTCCATTCTTTCTTTTTCGTCTTCTACCTACATTTTTTTCCTATCTCTTCATTGTATATATCTATGGTTTATTACTCTTTTCTTATGTCAGAATCAGCTTAGTTTTGCTTACAATAGTTACAATACCAAGGTCTTATCTAAACATCAGCTGTCCGTTATCTCTTTATCTTTGAATCTCTAACATATTCTTTTTCATAGCGATGGTGATCTATCGAATCATCGTGATGCCGTATAAGCCTCGTCAGTTTGCTCATTAGCACCAGCGTTCAGTGTATCTGTCCCATAGCATCCATGGCTCATAGACCCTAATGCATGCATACCCTAATAATTTGCAGAGCAACGTCATAATGTTCGACATGCAGATAAGCTTACAAAGTTCCATTGATTTTGACAACCAAATTTTACGATATTGCTGCGTTGTATACATACCATCGTGTCATCTAACATAACTGTACCAGTGTACTATTAGAAAAATTATTTTTTTACTCTTATCGAGCCGTCTTTCTCACACACATCAGACCGACTCTTTGACGCTCTCAGCTCTTGATGCATTGTCGATCCAATATAGTACCATCTCTACCATATTGACTTGCTTCCTTGATGTTATTTTCAATAATCGTATTCAGTTTTGCTACTATTGATTGAATATGTAGCCTGTTCTCCTGTATTATCGTCACGCTCGGAGGATTTGCTTAATTTTAGATCTGCCTGCATAAGTAGAAAAACATAGTATCTTTTGGCCTTATTTTGTTCTAGATCACTACTAGAGACGCAATCTGAAGAACATATGGCGAGTAATAAAGATGTAGACTCTCAACACTATAGAAGACAATGAGATAAAAGTGATATCATTCATTCAAGCATTGATAGCTAACACTAGCGTCAGATGAATCATGGCAGACTAAAATACAAGTTATGCGCACAACATGAAAATGACAAGGAAGAGATAAGACTGAATCCTAGCAGTTGGGATATTAAAAAAGATGAAACAATCTTTCAAAGAGCAAAATATCTGCTCCTAAGAAGGATAGCAAAGATACTAAAACAAGATACTAAATGCAAACAAAACGAAAAAAAAAAGTCATTTAAACGAACCATCGTTCCGCTAGCCCCCAAAACGCTCCATTATCCCTTCATTGCAATGGATGTCGAACAGGAAAAAAGTAAACATAGACATAAAAAAGGCGCAGTTATTTTCTCGTTCTGCGTCATTAGACGTCGCGCATTGATGCTTAGAATCAAGATATCATCATGATGACAGCCATATCGCATGCATGGCTTTCCTCTATGGCCCTTAGGGAGGCAAATTACAGAAGATATACAATAATCTCAGATAACATGGCTCCAGCCCAGGCTGATGGGATGAATCAAGGGACAAGACTTGATCCACACACATTAGCGTGATCGAAACATAGACAGATAGCATCATCATACAGCGTACACGAAGTGTATATCAATGTAAGACATATTGACACACACTTTTTTTTTAGAGTCCGAAGACAGCCACAAAAGAAAAGAATCGTGAATCTCAACCGTCGCCGTAGAGTCAAGTCGCTTGGTCGTGTGCTTACAAACTATGCTACTGAGATTTACTGCTCAGCAGCACCGCTTCCGAAGCCAAGAGCCTTCTGGATGCCTCTTCTGAAGCCCTTGGAGCCGTCATCGTCGCGAGACAAGAAACCCAAGCTACGTCTTCTAGAGTTGGGCACCGTGGAGATACCACTGCTTCCCTTGTTGCGCGAAAGCAGAGGCTCGGGAATCGCTGCCTTAGGGGGCCACTCACCATCACGCTTCCAGCCGGCAACACACGCGGGAAGCATATCTGATAGGTTGATGGGGCAGCTAGGCGTCATTGAATGGATAATTGTACGATCGTAGATGGCTAGGTACAGTTTGGGGCTGATAGACGCACGCATGGGGTTTTCTGGTGGTAGGAGCGGTGGCGCAATGGGCAGGAGAACCTCGATGGGAAATTCTTCAGGATGCGAGATAGAGCTCCGGCTAGCTTCACCACTGGTACTGGCGGCACTGGAAGTTGCGCCTGTAACGGCAGAGTTGGCAACATCAGAGTCGCTACCTACTGATGTCTGATTCGTGGAAGTTGGCGACGATGGGATATTACTGCTATGCATTGAATTTCTAAAGAAGAGACGTCGTGGAGACAGAGGAGACATAGGTGGTGGAGGGAGAATAGCTGGAGCTGGCTTTGGCCTTAATCGAGCAACCTTTGCACATGTCCATTTGTTGCGTCTAGATTCAAAGCACGCAAGTCCTTGATTCCACTTTATCTCGTTTTTAACGGACTTGCGTCGACGCTCTTTCATGATAAGCTTCATCTGATGCGTCGAGATTGCACTGTCAACTGACTTCTTGCTTGTAACTCGGCAGGAGCTTCTGATATTGTTGGCGCTATCGTCAGTGACTTGATACTCGGAATCCCATTCTATACGCGGCTTGAAGCGAGTCTCATCTTCATCGACGATGGAATAGACAGATTCATTATCGTCACAGTCGTCGTCAGAGGCAGAATCCGCTTCTTCTCCGAAGTCACATGCCTGCTCAGCAGCTACCTCTTCAGCTTGTGATACTTGGGATTTTATAACATCGGCAAGAGGAGTCGTAGTCGTGGCTGTAGACAATAGTGCATTGGCTGCAGGATCATGGTAGCGAACCTCGATATTAACGCCGTTAACTATATCCCGGCGCACGACAATTGGTAGAGCAGGAACATCAGTGCGAGACCAAGGAAAGTCCCAATCAGTCTTGACATTCTCGGCAAGGTGACGGCGGATGGCTTCCCGCTGTTTGCTCTTGTCGCGTGAAAGAAGATCTGGGTCAAAGTCGGAAACAAACGAGTTACTCGAAGCATTAATATTAGACTGGTTGCTTTTCGTTTTAGAGATATTTGCTCGCCGCGAGCGATAAAGCTCGGTGAAGATCATGTTCGAGGCTGATGTAGAAGTAGTATTGGGGGAGGTAATATCGAAGTTGGCAGTATTCGTAGGTGAGACAGGATGATCGAATGAGTTGAAGTCTTTAGGCTGGTAGATATCGGGCTTTAAAGTGAGTAGCTGCGGCTCAGGAATGTGCTGAGGGCGCGGATAGAGACCCTTCTTTGTATCGACAGAGTGCGTATGTATATGAGAGTAGGGGTTGGAGTGGGAAGAGAGAGCGGAGGCAGAAGAAGAAGAACCTGAAGTTGAAGGCTGGCCTTCATTCTTATTCTTTGAAGGACCTGCGCCGATAGATGCAATGCAAGTGGCAGCTGTGGCAGCGGCAGCGTTTGCGTCTGTGCAGATTACTGTCGTAGTTGCAGCAGCGGCTATAGTAGGAGCATCTGCAGAACCACTACTGGCGGTGTTAATGGCACCAGCAGTGGTAATAGTTGAAACTGTAGGCGGGGGGCCGCTGCAAGTAGTGCCGTTAATGGTATCAGTAGCAGTCGCAACAGCGGTATTCTCAGCAGCCGTCTTAGTGGACGATGATGGCAGAGACAACAAATCAGTTCCTTTGAGAGTGGAGTAACTAGGGTCAGCAGAGCGTTCGCTACAGAGTTAAGAAGTCGCTAGCCATGCCCGGACAGGGAATATTGTTCAAGGGCGGGCAGGCACCGGGAGCGACGTCGCAGTTTCAGAAGATTTGGAGGTGGTTGTGAGCTTAGGAAGGTAACAACAGTGCTCGTGGAGTGGGTTTTGGAAGTCAGACGAGACGGATGGAGCGCCAGAGACAAACACTTAACAGAGCAGTTAGTGTTGAGTGTTCTAGGCAACAACAGGGGGGGGGGGGGGGGGCAGCATCCTGCGCAAGTAGATTTTGAGGTGATGCGTATCAAGACAAGAATGTCCAGAAGGTTTTGTTTTTGCTACTTGCTATCACACTTTCTCTCTTGTAGCCAAGATGTGCAGCATCATTCGCGAAAGTTGTGTAGATAATCGCCACCATATGTGCAAACTCGAGCACAGGGCATGAGGAATTCCCAACCTTGACGTTCGCTGTGACCCCCCAGAGAGAAAAGTAGAGAGAGAGCTGATTGTAGCCCGGGTATAGGATGAGTAGGCTAGTCACTAACGAAAGCCTAGACGTTATGGTTGGTTGACGTGCAGTGCTAGAGTGCTGGGATCGCGGAGGAAGGAGAAATCATATGATTGTTAATCTGGGGTTGCGGTAGGTTCTCTGCGGGCACATGGGGTAGCCCGATACACCACTATTTTCAAAGGCATGATGAAGATTTTGTGGCCCTTGACTTTACTACTGCGTCTAGCAGTGTTAAGCTCAAAGGCTAAGCCAACGACATGGCAAGGCATGCTGTCCTTAACAGCAACCCTAGTTTAACATGTGGCGCCCTCTTGTATGTAGATAAAAGCTTGCCTAAATGCATCACTTGACACAAGCTGATCTTTCTTTATGAGAACAAGATGGAATAAGATAGGTATATGAAGGAAACTGGATAGGGGTTTAGCAAACAACAAGCGCAGACGAGAGACTGGCCAGAGGCGATCAAGTAATGGCATCTGTAATGATGGGGGAAGGCCGACAAGAGGTAATAATGATGTGGTGGGGGAAACAGAGTACATTGGGAGCCTTGATTCTACTTCGGCAGCCGAATCTTGTCTATTGGTGATCTGACAACTACCAGCTTGCATCGCGCATGACTTGCGCTAAAGTTTAGAGTGAAGCTAGCTTGGAAAACCCCTGACCAAACAAAAAATAAAAGCTGGCTGGCTCAAGCGTACAAGTTCAAAGCGGAGGGATTTAACTCACGGTCAGGTAAACAGTAACGCAAGCACGGTCAGCCAATCTGACATACGAGCAAAAGAAAGAGGAAAAGGTTGTCTGCAATGCTTCTTGTGATTCTTCCTAGAGCAGTATTCTCGCCGTTGAATACGAACGCGCAGTGGGAAATGCTGGTGATATATATGTGAGCCACATTATGTGTACAACGCCCTATATGGGGTTTGTAGCCGTTTGAGGGTGTGCGTTACACTTGCAGCGCCTTTTGTATTCTTTACAGCAGACCAGGCACGCCTGACCGTAGAGTTCCCGCAATGTGTCGTAGTAGTACTAGTTAATCACTGCTACAGGCGTACCGGGTAGAACTGTACCGTAGATAGGTGGGTATGCGCAAGCAAGCATCGTTATTGCGAGGGATAGTAAGAGCAACAGAGGCAGAAAAAGAGGGGGGGGGTTCAACATACCACTCTGGCCATCTAAAGATCCTGCGAAATGCGTTTCTGCAAATGCATCCTCAGTGAGGGTGCGCTGCGACCCAGCAGGTACGAGATTGTTGGCAGTCATACTTGACCTGTTACGAGAGTTATATGAATATGTGGTTTTAAGGTATGTATGGTGGCAGACATATAGGTACAGGTATATATATATGGCAGTTAAAGATATTGACAGGAATTTTGTTGCTGATATCGGGTTCCTATAGCTTTAGAAACCTTGCTGATTGGACAGTCATGTCATCAAGTAAGCGAACTACAGTATATAGGTGTCAGCGGTGCATGTTCACTAAATCCGTTTTAGTTAGCAATGATAGTAGCGGTCCACTTGAGACCTGCTAGACTGAGAGTTCTTTTCTGTACAGTCTTCAACAGAAAATATCGATAGTTCTAGTGAAAGCTGTTTCTTTCCGAGCAAATTAATTTTGTTTTCCTAGAAGCTTTGTGGAAATAATCGTAGCTTGACGACTCAAAAGGAACAGAGCATTGACGGCGAGCAAAGACGAAACAGAGACACCACATATGATGACCCTAATTTGCATCCTTCGGTTCTGCCTCCATAACCACCACTAAGAGGTCATTGCAACACTCACACGAGCTACCCCAATTTGGGCTAAAGGCCAAGATTGGATGGTGGAATGGGGAATGGAGAGGAGTGTGATGCAATGTGACGAGCGGGGCGAGAAGTGATTGATAGACTGGAGCAGTGCTCAATAGATCATAGGTTGGAGGAAAGACTGTTTGATCCAGGCGGAAGATGGCGAAAGCAGCCAGCAGCAACAGTTACAGAATCAGTCATTCATGCTGCAGTGGGTAGGTTCTCCGTAATATCATAAGAAGCCAAGCAGTGCCTGCGTGCAACAACGCCAGACAATCAAGCGGCAGGTCACACGACAACGGACTGGCGACAACGGGGAATCTTAGTAGTGACACTTGGCCGGCCTGCAGCAGCCCTCCTCTGACAGCCATCGATTGTAGGTTCTAGAGTCTACCGTTCAGAAGAGAGAGAGTTTATCTAGTAGTAGATAAATCTGCTAGGAAAGGTCAAGCATTGTCTACCATTTGTGTCCGCCTTGTCAATCAGGCAAGTATTGAGCGAGTGAGGGAGGTGAGGAGTCGGGCATTGAACGAGGCTTTGGATGGAGTATTTGCACAAAGCTTACCGTAAGATCTTTAGTTAGGGCTGCAAATTGCAGCGATGATCTCGAGACGCCTTGGAAGCAACGTCGCTGTCGATCGCTAAACTTCGTATTGTTTTGATAGCTCCGACTTTGACGATGCGCTTTTGCCAAGAAAACAAAAGCTTTGCTTTTCTGACTCAGCAAAAAAGGAACCGCTTAGATATTGCCCGATCAAAAACAGGCCACTATAAGTTGTCCGGCTTGCACGAGGTCAGAAGTGAAAAATTGCAGAATTGGTAGCAATAAAGATTATGAAGAGAAAATTGACAAAATGAAGTATTTGCTCGAATGTTCAGGATAAGAAGTAAAAATGAAAATGCTAAAGGCCATATTTCCACTTGATTTCTAACACTAAAATCTGGCAGTCAGAATGGAAGGCCCACGATGCCACAATAACAAGGTAAACCACTACGGATACTACTTCTGCCCCAAACCGGACTGGTTTCCTTTCCTCAAGCTCCCTCTCCAACCCCAAATTTGATTGCTTAACCCTCGCAACCCTGTCAAGAACATGTCAAGCCAAACTCTATAATATTATAGATACAGTAGCCAAAGTACATACGTAGTATGCTTGATCGAAATCAAGCCACTCTTCACCGGCAGACCAAAACAGTAAAAAATGCTGTTTGGTGACAGCAAAGCGGGGCGTTTTGAATATGGAGTAGTCGCTGCCAGGTTAAGTCTAGTCACACCATTTCGGCAGATAAAGCAACCAGTCATCGTCTTGGCAAATACGTACATAGTACACAGGTTCTGAGAGCTAGTCCTTATCTACATGCAGGGTCGGAAGGGACATTTTGACGTATGCAGTACTTTATGGTCTATACTCGGCTCTATAAAGTGCAGTGATATTATAGATACCATATGCAAGCAGGTGTCTGTCTAGCTGTAGATCTCTCCTGCATAGTAGTCACAAGAATAATGCCATGTAGGAATGCACAGCGCAACAACATGTTTGTAGCACTAACAACAAAGAGCCTGATGCAAGCCGACTTAGTTCGGTCATTACAACCTTACAATTGCCACATAACCAATCCTAGATATGCACCAAGCAGCGAGAGCTTTGAATCGTCTGCTGTGCTATCATCACCTTGCTTGGAAGAATACAAGTACGTCCTGAGGCATACGTGAATAGCTCACAATCAGACATGCGTAGTAGTACAACTCATGAGAGAATATTATGTCCTTATGCTCACACTATTATAGCGGCTCTATCGTCCTGTTACTCTCCTGTTTTATACAAAGTTGCACCAGTTGCTCCTACTATGTAAGAATGTCGTTCGCCAGTGTCGTTCGCCTCTAAAGCCATCCATTATTTTTTCCGATGCCTCCATTTTAGGATAGTGCTTATAGAAACCTTCCATCAGTATCATACGCTGTTATAACTTGTTGCTATACTCGTCATAGTTCACCTCTAACCTTGTAGTGATTAAAAAAACCTTCTTGCTCTGGTAGTCTGTGCTACGCTAAGTCTCACGTCAAACTCTATTTTCATTCATGAAGACTATGTTCGACTCTAGTGAAGATCAATACCAAGTATTGTAGTCACTCTATCTTACTAGAAAGTCGGTTTAACTCAAGATAAGCAGTCACCATACAAGATGTAGCAAGATACGTTTTGGTAACTATGAATTCGAAATTACGTGCGTAAACTCAAGGAGATAAGATAATTTGGTATATTTCGATTTATCTATATCTTAGTATGGCTTCAATATCAAGACTATCTATCTTTTGTTTTGGATTGCTTTCCTAGGCCAGAGGGAAAATGTTGCCAAGAGACTGAACCCCCTTTTAGTCTTTCGTCCACGTTGAAGCCGTCATTGTCGATACAAACAGATATAGCCTCTTAGCATAAGGCGCCAGAAAGGAGTGTATGATTGGCAGATCTGTAAAAGGCACCCGTCGTTATCAGTATCAGCCTTCTCTAACGCACGACAGTCGCTACGCCGAGTCTTCCGTGGCGCAGTTTGATCGTGTCTCTATGTAAGAATTAAAGGCAGAGAATAACAGAAAGCAATACTGAGATTGGGAAAATGATTTTCTTTGGAAAAGAGCAAAACGCGCCATGCTACAAATACAAATACAAAAGTTAACGTTCAACATCAAGAAAATCGCAAACAAACAATGCCTAAAAATTTAGAAGATAGAAACTGTCTAGAATATTATAGCACCGAATCGTGATGTTATAAGAAAAGGAAGAGAGATATGGAAAGAAGATTCCTAAGAAATATCAATCGCCGCGGTAATGTAGCTTTGCCCTCACTCTGATGAGATTTGTGCCAAGATTATCATCTGCGGTAATGGACGATCTAGTCATATGCCTAGATCGAGCGGCCCATTTTCCCATCAATGTCATGAGTGTTGTTGTCCTATGGTTTGTATCCAAATATATCAAGCTTGTAACCTCCATTAACAGCTTCTTCATACTGTTTCTATATTGCTTGTTAGTGCCAACCATTGTGCTCGGCAACACGACGGCATTATTGTCTGCTAGATTGTTCCTGATATGAGTCCATTGTGCTTCAGACTGCCCTGGTCGCACAAAGAAAGAAGACGTAGCTTTGTTTCTTTCAATTCCATACAAACGATTGCTCGGAGACTCTTGCTAGTCTAAGTGCTGAACTCATTGAAAGATGAAATTCTACCCTGGCTACATATTCTGTTCAAACCTCAAGGAACAACCTGTCCGCCAAACTTGGCCTACATCCCCAAACTGAAAGTCAATAAGAACCTGAGCCTCTGAGACGCTCTTGTTTGAGACCACAAGCATCACAGAGTAGGCTCTTCATAACTGAAGAAATCAAACCCAAGAGACCTCTTCTCTCACACCGAATGACAAAGACAACGTAACCAAGCCAATTGTACAGTTGCCTAGAGCCATTTAGTATGCATAACTGGCGCCATGGGCCAATGATGGTGGTCTGGAAAAATATGGCACACACTTTCAAAGACTAGGCAAAGCAGTATCGAGAATAGGGAGTTTGAAGTTTCTCCTTGACTAAGTCCGGTGGTCCTGAGCCCACGCGCGGAAACAGTCAAGACAGCCGGGGGTAGTAAGGAAAGATTGACAGTAGCGAAGGAAAGAGAGGAAAGCAGCAGAGTAGGAAGAAGCCAGAGCAGGGGATTTCATACCTTTTTATAGAGAACTGCGGTGCCGAAACAAAGCCTGCTTTCTAGCAGGTATTTTGGTCCAAAATGGGGGTTTGAGCAATCTGTTTGTGTTAATTGGATGGAAAGAGAAACAAACCCCTTCATTATGGTGAGACCAGACTCACATTGTTCCCGTCAGCGCCTGGCCTTTAGCTAACCCCACGTCTTCATCGCCGCGTTCACAACTATAGTCTTGCACCGCAGGCTCCACCCCTTCTTTATCTGCAAGATGCCAGGCAGCGGAGATTCAGGAGCGTCTACAGGTTGCACAGAATATGTGCGTGGACGCGACGAAGCCGGGATATCAGCTGGCGCAAAGATCACCGTAGCCAGTGGCGAACGGTTAAACGGCACAGTCGATTCTGACTTCTTTGCAGTCAAGCGTTGACGGTTGAGGAAACGCCGGTGACCGGTGCGGCTGCTGATAATAGGCCGGGGAAGATCCAGCCGGGGGGGATCTTGCCAGGCTGACTTTACGGTAGATGGAGCCTGGGCAGGAGATAACTCCTCCAGCGCGGGCGTGAGGCTCTCGGTAGAATCTTTTATCAAGGAATCCAGGAACGAGTTTGATCCAGTCACCATCAGGGTACTGGGCATAGGAAAAGCCATCTTTGGAGCGGGCATGCTGCTCAGCATTGGATCGACGAGAGCGCTAACCGTGCCTAGGGCACTCAAATCAGGAGCAACACTGGAGGCGTCCACGGTAGCATCTTGGCCTATCCATTGGGCATCGTAGCCAGCAACGAAATCCGCAAGCTGACTGTGGATGAGATGCGCAATGCGGTCCTTTTCTTCGCTGGCATCAGCAATGATAAATTCCGCCGATGCACTCTCCATCACACTAGCAACAACCTCCAGGATAGTCTGGGGTTGTGATGGGGTTTCCTCCACAGCAGGCTTGATGATGTCAGTAGCAGCGGCTATTACTGGAACCGAAAAACCACTTGCCTTGAGCTGGCTAGCGGTGGTCTCGGTTACGGCAGTAACCAAAGCATCTAACGTCACACGAAGGGAATCAATAGTCACCCGACCGCGCTGATCGAAGGACTCTGGCATGTCTTCGCCAAACGAAAGCTCATTAGCGTTTCTCTCGTGGGCGATGGGAACGTCATTGACGACACTACCAGAGTCAGCCACACTCTCACCGACAGAGTCCTCAGCTAAGAAAGCATTGCCGCAGTCTTCATTTTCCATCAACAAAGACTCGACATTAGCCCGCTTGGAGGAGGGCGCATCTTCTTCAACACCGTCTAGACGCGCGTCCTCGGCATTTCTCTTCAGCGAAACAGAATGAAGGGCGGCAGACAACGGCGTCTCAACAAACGAAGGAGCAATGGAGGGGAAAGAAAAGGATGATGAGGAAACAGAAGTCTCTGTCAGAGACGCCATATTCTTGGCAGTAGCAGTAGCTAAAAGGCGTCTCTGGGGACCAGGACCCGCTCGCGACACGGTGGTACGAGAGGCGTCAATCTTCTGGCGCTTAGGTGCAGGCACATAAGACTCACCAGCAGCGGCCACAGCATCACCCGCACTATCCTCGACGGCTACAGTCTTGCGCTTAGGTGCGCACTTGGGAGCAGCTATCGGGGCCGTTGAGACACCAACAAGAGATGAAGAAGAACCGCTGTCAGAGAAAACAGACGCCCCCGGGCTGCTCTCAACAGCGCATGAGGTTGCTATGCTGGCTCTAGGCATGGCCGGCAGACCAGACGCGTCATTGCGTGGTCTCCCGGGGGCATTCCTCGGTGCGATCTTGTATGGCACCTGAACGTTATCGCAGAGTTTTTGCGAACCCACGCTCCACACAAACCGCTCCTGAGCCTCAGGAGTGAGACACGTAGCAGCCAGGTTTTCGGGGAGGATAATTGCGTTGCCCGATAGACCCCAGTCCAGCACAGTCTCGTTGTACGGCGTCACTACTCCAGGGATGGAATACATACCGCTGTCCTCGGTGGCTGCCTCGACTTCAGAGGCCTGTCTAGTTCGGGCGCCAGTTGCAATGGCAGGGTCGGCAGAGATGCTCGCGGCATCGGCAGTAATGGTAGTGTCAACAGCCACAGATTTAGGGGCAAGCGGGGCGAGTCTCAAGGTTGGGACAACAGACTCGGAAGCGGTTTGGGACGATAGGTCACGGGCAACGGTCACATCCTCGCCAGGAATAGAGGGTACGGATTGGTCATAAACCCAATCATTGAAGTTGACACCGTCATCAACCTCAGCAGCTTTCAGAGCAATACTCACAGGCAAGACATTAAGTCCCATCTCACTTACCTCGATCGAATTGACAACACAAACAGGGTTGGCACTCTGCTGTAGTTGAGACTCAGAAACCCATGACTCTGCCGCTTCCTCGTCCATCATCTGGCTATCAGCCTGGTTGGCTACCTCATTCAAAGAGATAATCCACTCAGGCTCAGCGCACTCCGAGTTGGAAACGGGATTTTCATCGACAGTGAGGGCCATGTCGAGGGCTTCTAGCCACTCTGGCATGTTACCACCATAAATAGGCATGGGAACATGGCCAGTAGCAATGCCATAATACGCTTGACGGCGGCCCATGTCGATGCCCTCCGAATATAGCGCACTAGAAGGGTTGGCGGAGCTAGAGGCTGAGAAGATCGCACCAGCGAAGGCAGCATTGACTGACAAAGATGCAACCTGGGCTTCCAAGTCCGCTATGCGGGCCATGGCGGTGGAGAGGAAGTCAATGCTTTGCGGTGCTTGAGCATCGGTGGGGAAGTGGGCAGGGGAAGGCAGCACGGCAGCAGCTGTTACTCACAAAGGTAAGTAGTTAGTTGACAGTATGCTTGAATGTATCAAGAGTACTATGTTGTAGTCTCAGCTTACCTGCACTCTCGCTATGTGAGAGGAGCTCTTCCAAAGTCGTGTCTCCTATTAGGAGTTCGCTAGGTATCTCCATCTCGAATTCTATATCGTCACGAGTTGATTAGCATTCAACAACTTTCCATTTCAATAATGTCTGGTGTATGTAGAAATACTTACCATCAGCCGAGATGGGAGGGGGGAGGTTGTCGCTACTCACGACCTGGCCAGAGGGCGCAGTAGACATCTAGTCCATGCTGTCGCCGCTAGCAGAAGCCATGAGCGGCTCCGAATCTCTATCCACCCAGAAGCAAGCCAAGTAAGCGGCTACTAACTCTTCTTGGGTTGGCATGACGTTGGAGGCCACGGTCTCGAGGGGAAGGGGAGATATGGGAAAGATGGGGTTTTAAATGGTCGGAGCAGCGTTAATGTTGCTGCTAGCTAGAACTTAGATGGGATGTTGGTACTTTGTAGTGCTCAAAGCGCTGAATAGATGTCAAGACAAGATGTGATTATGAATGCTGTGTGAAGTGAATGATGGAAAAGAAAGAGAATCAAGGATGAAAGGGACAAGAAGAAAAGAGGAAAAGAGGAAGAGATAAAGAAGGACATTTACCTCTAGGAAGAAAAGGCCCACAAAGAGCAAACGCCCAGTAAAAAGCTTTTCACTTCTTTCCCCCGTGGCATACATACATCAGATGTATTGAGATTTGTATCATCCTGAAGGCAACCAAGTGCCGAATCATCAAGTGCCCAACTACAGCACGTACGTACGTGCAAGCAGTAACTTATCGTTATCATTTTGTACATACAACTAAGGCAATCCATCAGCTTATACACTAGCTGTTACTTGATGTGTCACCTTGCAAACAGAGTCTATGAAAATAAGAAAAATTCTTATGGGACGAAAGTCGTGATCATTTCAATAGCGGGTTAGGACAGACGCGTATCGATCAGAGCCTAGTAACCACCCAACATAGACAAAATCAATAACAAAACTGCTTACAGTCGATGAGGTTCATATACCGATACTTATATATGCATTTTATTTCCCTTATATTTCATTAGGGTTTTGTTCTATCGCAGTGGCAGTAGCTATCTAGAAGTTCGTGACTTAACTCATACCTCAAATCTCAGGTTGCACAGTCCTAATTGCGCCTCGAGGGAACTTGACATTACCGTCATTACTTGATTCAGTATATGAGATTCAATACAATCAATGTCCATTTATTTATCAACAAAATGTTCCATTTGGGATTACTATATGATGATGTTACTGATAAACCTCCCAAATTCCATTAACAAAAAAAAGCAACACGAATATTTCTGACCCTAACCCTTCTAATACAAATCACTTCTATCAACCTAATTATTCTACCTCTTCTATCAACTTGACTAGGGCAACTGATGGAAGCAATTTATCCTTGAATGCAACATTCAATGGGCCTTCAAGAATATCATTAGGGATACTCAAAGTGACGCCACTCTTGTTACTAGTCCATCTCAAAATTATTGGGTTAGGACGTCTGGCTGCTTCTTCAGCAGCCTCTTCTTCAGCAGTCTTAGCCTTCTTGCTTATCTTTGGCGGCTGCTTCTTGAGCAGTTTGTTGATAGTTTCCCACTTAAATTGAAGAGTTTGTTAGAAGATATCATGGGCGTATAAATACACTAGTGCATTAGGAAACTTACCTTGACTTCTTCGTTCCGCTTATCGCTAAGGTTGCGGCGCCGGCGGGCCAGTTCAGTGCGCCGCATAGACAACTCCTCAGCCGTGAAGTGTTTCTTCGTTTGGACCTCTGTAGATGGGGGTGTGAGTCATCGTTAGTTCTGTGTCTTCTAGATTTATTTTAGGGTTATTAACTTACCATCAGAGAGCTTAAGGAAAGAGCCGTCGTCGTCCTCTTCCTCAAAACGAGCACGCTGTCTCTTGGTCATACGCGAAAGGTCCATGTTATCACCTTGGGCTTCGTCCATATCATCATCACTATCTAGGTCGTCATCGTCATCATTGTTGATTCTCTTCCCTACGACAGTGGTATCTAGATCGTCGTCCGCTTCTCCCTCGGCATCATCTTCTGCGCTTCCATAACCGTAATTAGTGGTGTCCATATTAGGGTCACTCAGCTCATCGTCGTCATCGTCGTCGTCATCCATGGGTGCAGGTGCAGCCTTGATAATTCCCTTTGAGGGTTTAGCGGCTTTTTTTGAAGTTGGAACTGGCGTTGACATGCTGATATCGCCATCAGCATCAGCATCGATATCTTCCTCTTCGCCATCGGCATCAAGATCTTCTTCCACATCGTCGTCATCGTCTTCAGTAGAATCAACGACGTAGTTCTTCTTGCCGCCGCGATTGCGCTTTCCTTCGAGGATATCGCCATTAGCATACGGGGTGGCAGCGCTACGGCCGGCGCTTCTACGCGACTTGCCATTAGATGGCGACGAGTTGTACGAGTCAACCATTTCAGCGGCTGCGGGTTTCCGGTGAGATTTTGAAATTGAGTCTAAGCGGTCAATGTCAGCCATGTCAGCAATGGTTTCTTGGGCCTTGACAGCAGCCGAGCGGCGTGGTCGCGCCATTGGAACTGGGCGATGCGTAATTAAAGACGTGTTGAAGAAAGAAATGGCTGTAGTCGAGACAGAGAAATTTCTCTCCCAAAACATTTAGCAAATAAGGCTGGGTGCTTATCGATGCGCCTGCCGAAGACCTAGTCTTATCAAGTTCAGGATGCGGTTCCGGGAAGCTAATCGGCACAGCTTCAGGTACTGCGGCAGCGATAGCTTTCACGAAGAATGCGAGGCCGGCGATGCAATCGAAAGGGGTGATGATGTAGTTTATTTGGGCTTGGCAGGCGGCGAAAGCAGATGTGACAAAGGGAAAATCACAGCCAGCAGTTTTTCTGCGGTACGACTCCAATGCCAGATTAAGAGAAACTTACGTTGCGTACTGATTTAAATGGATGCCGTTTTAGAATGAGGCTTGAATAACAGACGGACAACCTCCAAACAGCAACCCCTTCTAGTGGTAGGCAAGACAGCTCAGAAAGCAGTACCAGCTAACAACAATTCATATAGCAGAAGCAGAAGTAACTTGTCTGTCCAATAGAGGAGCCCTAGTATCAAAGACGATGCTTTATGACTGCAGTGGGCAGGTTAGCGGATTGCGACTTAGCTTCTAGTTAGCTCGCAGCTAATTTGAGCCTGGGATCGGTTTTTTGTGCCCTGAGCCAGAAACTAACACTTTATTCTACGTACCTGGCACTGTTTTTGGTGATGCGATCTACTGATGGATCGCCGGGTAGTAGTCCAGCTCTATAGGCGGCAAGTAATGGTGAAGCGCTGGAGTTTCAATGGCTGTTGGGCGGATAAATGCGCGTATCTAGTGAGTGTCTAGAAATACAGGCGCTGTGTCGCAAGATTCAGGCGGAAATGGCGATGAACTCTCGCTCTGGTAGAATATGCAGTAATTCTATAATATAAGCACAGCGCCGTCTCAAACTTTCAATTGACGCGCTCATTAACTACGGCCCTAGTATCGCGCACTTCGCAACAGTACATTTCATGTCACGTGGCTTTGTTGATCAATTAACCCGCATAACCCTATAGTTTACACATTGCTTCATCACAACACAACGACGATAACAAACGACGAAATTGAAAATATTAAAGAGAATGTCTACTCTAAGAATCCAAGTTCTGCCATGTTTCAACCGATATTAGTGAATTTACACAGACAACCCAATTTCAGAGATCCTCAATAATCGAGCCGAGGCCGCTTCATGTGAAGTCCATAGCCGATCCAACCCTGGACTAAATAATTGCAGCCCAGCCGAACAACATCAACATTAACAGAACATTTTCACAAGTTTATCTCTACAACAAGCTCGACAAAAACAAAAATTAGACCAAATATCACAACATGACCAGGCCACAAGAACCCGAAGCGCCCGTGTCGCCCAGCCAGACCGAACCTCACAATAATTCTTCTCCAACTGAAACCGATGCGCAGTTACCGTCGGCGCAACCAGAGCCTGGCCAGGCTTCTGCGCCAACCGACGAGGCTTCTCTGATGGAAACGGCACGCCTCTTTTTGGAGGCCGATGAGACAAAGAACGCGACTCTAGAGAAGAAAACCGAGTTCTTACACTCTAAAGGCTTGAACGACGATCAGATCAAGACGCTGCTCGATGAAAGGAGTTCCCAGGCAAGCTTGGTTCCTATTTTCCGGATTATATCAATGAACCTTTTATCTTAATTTTCTTGCTAATATTTATACCAACCAGACTACGCAAATCTTGACCCCGTCACCAGAACCATTAAATTCTGCAGCCACCGAAAACCATGCAGAACCCGTTCCCGAGTTGCCCAAACACCGCGCACCCATCTTGACCTTCCCGGAATTTGGTCCCCAGCCGCCCGAGCCCGAACCGCTTCTGTCCGCTAACAATATCCTCAACACCCTATACGCCGTAACCGGCCTGTCAGCTTTTGTCTATGGAACCAGCAAATATACTCTGCAGCCTATGGTAGAGGCTACAGCTGCTGCGCGCATCGACTACCACCGTAATGCCTCCAAAAACATCGACGACTTCGTCAAACTTCTGGAGAAGACTGTTTCGCGCGTGCCCACCCACCTCCAGACAACTTCCACTACGAATTCCCCTCCTACACCTAATAGCACTGATCTCGTTAAGGCCGCACTCCCACCCGGTATCACCTTAAGCGATCTCGACCCTGCTGACATGTTCAGCAGAGACATCGCCACACAGACCGGCACAGCGTCTGCCGCGCACAACCAAATAACCACCTCATCCGGCAATACGCTCAAGGCCATCACAGACGGCTCTACAGCCGGTACATTGACTCCTTCCTCGTCCAATGCCCTCGTCTCTACCGAGCCTGTCGTGCAGACCCAACTGCGCAAACTAGCCCGTGTTACGGAGATGCAGGAGGATCTGGTGGAGCTCGGTGATGAGGAAACTGCTAGCGCGCGCGACCTGTGGCAGGAAATGAAGGAGTGTAAACACAAGATTTCTAGCATGGAATCGACGCATACGAGATCTACAAATAGCTTGGGCTTGTATCAGTTTGGCTATGCGCCGACTTCGCGCAAAGACGACGAGATCCAGAAGGCTTTGGATAACATTCGAAAAATTAAGGGCATCTACCTTAGTTCACGTAACTTCCCTACTGCCCCAAGATAACATGCTTCAAGGGCTTCGTAGCGGTGGTTTGTATGTGGTTGGAGTAGAGATCGATACCCGTGATTAGGATATAGTGCTTCAATATATTGAAAGAAATCGTTATTATATTGATTACTATGACTGGATGCTTGGTATTAGCATAGTGAACTATGTAGGGGTGATAAAAAACCGGACTATCTATGGGATATGTTGATGATAAATGGTGGCTACCAATAAGATATGAAATTTTTTCTGAAAAAATGAAAAACGAATGTCAAGTATCACATCAAGGCTCGCTCAATGCCTAGATCTTTAAAAGCTTGGCCCCATCCGTTAACTCTGATTTGATTGAATTCTCTGCCTTCGGACCGTTGGATTTTATACCAGGACATAGTTGGGGCGAAAACATAATCTGTGGTCTCACTAGATAATCCAGATTCGCGGCGAGAGAATCTGCGATTCTTGGCCGCCGTAACCGCGTCGAAGAACTCATTGCGGTATTCTGTAATGTCTGGGTCAAGTTTTCCAAAAGGCGGCGGCGGATGCACAATCATGAACTCCGACCCATCCGTAGCTGGCAGGACATGCTTGATAGGAGGCTTATTGCTATCGTGACCCTCTGGTATGTTAACCTTGACATAATCTTGGTCATCTAGCTGAGCATGAGTAGATGGCAATACCTCCCGTGTATTCTCTAAAACGTCCTCCACGGCGGCAAGAGTTGCGCTAAGATGGTCTTCATGATATTCTGGAGGGATCTTGAAGCCTGTATACCATAGAGTCTCAATAAACGAGTGTGGATGTTTGGAAGATGTGGCTTGGGAAAGGTACTCATACAAGCAACGCTGTGCATGGTCAAGATCTTGTAGGGACAAGTTGCGAGATTTTTGGAAGCGTGCATTGGGATCCCATATGATTAGTTCAAAGCCTTTTTTGCCTTCTTTCCACGAAATAGGCCATAGGTTCGGGTCGGTAGGCCGGTATATCGCGATCCAAGGCTTACGCGATATATTTTTGTCAGCATACCCAGAGATGTCTTGGTCAATGGATTCTGCGGTATAGAAAAAACCGGCATATGCTCGCTTGTGGATATGAGGGCCGGTTTCGAAATGACGCAGTTTTGAAAACCAAGATTTATAGGTGCTGAACGAGTTAAGAAGGTAGTCACTACAGGCATCAGCTTGTATCATGTCAAGGTAGCCGATTGGCACGAAGTTCAGGAGGACCGAAGATGACTTGTGCCGTTGATGTAAGTCGAATAGACGGGAGCGTAGTGTCGCAGGGCTCATATGCTCTGAAGATTGAACTGGCACCTCAACTGGAGCTGAGGGTTCAGCGGGACTTTGCATACTGATACGTGCCATGATCTCGTATGCAGTGTTTGGGTCTGAAACAGAATGGGGAACAAAGTTTACAAGCGGCGTGGGAATTTTCGTAGGTTGGACGATATCCCCTGGCAGAGTTCCAAAAACAATGAACTGGCGATGTCGATCTATGTTCATGATGCTCCAGACTCCAAACCAGTTGAAGAGACTCTGTTCATCCAGACTGTGAATCAAAGCTGGCGCGATTACCACATGCTTGTCCGAACTGTGTGCCTCTATAAGAAAGATGTCTGGATCTTGTTCAGTTAACTCTAAGAATAACTTCCAGGGTTCATATGAACGACGATGCAATGACCTTTTCCAGTGCGGATTTTCTGCTAGGTCAAGCAGAAAATCTCGAATTCCAAAAAAGCATACTAGCCTATATGCCCAGTCACCGACATGAGTGTCCTTGAACCATTGTAATAGAAGCAATACTTCAACTGGCCTACTGTAAACAAATGAAGGCGTTATCAAGAACGCGCAGCCTCGCTGCAATATTGGATTCAAGGTGAGCTTTCCGGGCGTTGAGCGACGCATCGCTTCCGTATATGACGGTACCAAGGGGGATAACTGACTCGCATCACCAAATACCCAGAAATTTGCGAATGCGTTGCTAGTTGCTAGTGTAACGCTTAGGCTACGCATGTGACGAATTACTGAAATTGCTGTCTCATGAACAATCACTGTTTTACATGTGACATCTTTGTTGAACATATCCAGATGGCCTGGTTGTTGAGACGTCAAGACCCGACATTTGGGATCACAGTCTCGAAGCCAATTGCAGATCGCACTCATAACATCGGTCTTGGAAGGGGGGAAAAGAATAAAAAAAGCGTGAGATGTATGTGGCTGCGCTGCCCTGAGTGGAATATACTTTTGATAGTCAAATGAGAACAACCTCTCGTAGACCAACTTTCTACCGGTGACAGCAGATTCGGGAATCGGAGTAGGAATGACTATTCTGGGAGGAACTGCTTCTGGTTCAATCTCAAATATAGTATAACAGAGATCAATGTCCATAGGTAGAGGCTGAGTGGTTGCAAAACCACGTATAAAATCCCACCGAGGACACCTCGTTGGATAGAGAACGACACAGTAGCGGCCTTGAAAGGATATAACACAGAAAGAGCCTACTCTGAGATTTCTGCTGACATTTCTTAGAAGGTTTGACGATGTTTGCGATGTTAGAATCCCGTCAGATATATTGTTTGGAAAAAGTCTCACATAATGAAGCTGTTTTTTAAATGTGAGTGCAGAACACTGATGCGTGAACTCAAGACCAGGCAATGCATTAAAGGCTTGGAACCATTGCGGAATAATTGTAGGGTTTATGTTACTGAATGTGACTTGCATAGGCGTACCAGGTCCTTGACTGGGAGCCGCGTTACTGAATATGATGTGCTTGGTGACATCTACTGATGTTGGCGTCATTAGGATTGGAATAGTAACTGGTGGGTGCTCTCTTGAAGGTGTGATGACGGGTGCTTTGAGAGAAGATGGGAGAGCTGTTGCAAGGCGGTGATTGGGAACATGAAGCGATAGTGACAGTCTCTCTCCTCTGTGGCTAATCGTGTATGAGGATTCACAGTCCCATACCTGTCCATTATTGACGAACCGAACATATTTCTGAGAAGCCCGGGGATAATGTACGTGAACCTCCTCATCGTTGGTATTGATGATTGCACTGATGCGGTCATGTCCAATGACGGTGGGTGAGTACGTGGATATGGATGGCTTATCAAAATCCGGGCTGTCAATCGTGTCGATGTCGAAAAGCCTGAGTCGCTCGACAGGCACACGGTCTCGAGGACGCCGCATGATGCATTGCCTGGTTTCACGAGATGACTCGGATAATACATTATCAAGCTTGCGCTCGACTTCAAAGGTCTCGTCATTTTCATCAGCGATGATAGCATTGTTGGGTAGTACTAGACTGTTTGGTGGCGGTAACTTTCTTCGAATTGCCGGCATCTTTCCCGATACAAAAATATTGCCTGCGGCAACTGATTTTGAGGCATGGCCCAAGTGCGATCGATCAGTCTGGTTAAGATTTGTTTTGCGGGAGGTCATCTTAAATGAGAAGAGCGCAGGCTGACTCAAGACCTTTGGTAGGTGCTGTGATTTGCGTGAAATAGAGCCAGAAGTAGAAGTAGAACTTGAGGCTGTCGCAGATTTAGGAAGAGAATGATCTGCCGGGGGGGGCAGGTTGCGTTTTTGGACTTTAGTAGGAACAGAGTCTAATGTGGAACTCTTTAGCCTTTTGTCTTTATTCATGGCCTTCGTTGTGGCAGAGATGGAAGATGCGCGTGAAGCATCTATCAAAATATTGGTTGCAGCCTGTTCTTGTGATGGTATAGTCGATACAAGTAGAGCATTTTCTGAGGTTGATGGATCTGGAGGGATGCGCATAGAGGAAGATTCAGACTCAGAGTCCGAGATATCCATAGCATCTGAGTTTTGCTGCTGATTGTTTTCATGGATAGCTTGAGGCTGAGATGGTGGTGACATTTGAGTTATGTGGTCTTGGGCTGATTGATCTGCTGGCTCACTGACAACAGGGACTGAGGCTAAAAGTTCAGGTGACGTCTTCAACAATTCTGGTTCTGGCGTTGATTTTTTATTAGACGGCACTGGAAGTTGAGGATCCGGGCCTTGAACTACATTTCCGTCGATAAAAGTATCTAGCAGTGTCGGCGCCTCGGTTGACTCTGTTGAATGAGGTGGGGACGCAGTTTGGTCAACGGGTAGCTCCGTTGGATGCTGTATAGACACAGTTTGGTCAACGGATGGCTTTGTTAGAAGCGGTAGAGATACAGTTTGGTTAATGGGTGGCTCTGTTGAATACTGTATAGACGCAGTTTGATCAACGGGTGGCTCCGTTAACTGGTGTATAGACACAGTTTGGCCAACAGATAGTGCTCTAGGTAATGACTGAGGCGAAGCTCCACATGCCGGCACGATCGAAGAGCCTCCGACTTTGAGCACTAGACTACGGGGTGTCTTGCTCTCATGACCGTGGGCTTCAGCAATTTCCAATGATGTAGAGGGGCTCGCCGTATTGTCTATGGCAGCCTGTGGAAAACTATGGGCATCGGGGTTCTTTAGTGAAGGATTGCACGGTAGGCTCTCATGGCCAGAAGGTGATATCGCCTGGCTTAAGGACAGCGAACTACCTTCACCAGCGTGTGTGCTTGTAACAGGTGCGCCAGATTGGTGAGGTGGCAAGGAGGTATGTGTTTCGAGTTGCAAAGCCATATCCGCAATCAATGGAATATCATCCACACCAAGAGAGTCATCGGAGTTCTTCGCCACAAATATAGAATCGTCGCTGATGAATAATGAGCTTTCCTCGGCATCTTGTTGTTGTTTCAGCCGGGCGTTTTTCCGCCTGTTGCAGGCGTCCATGTAGACCTTTTTCCACTCAGTATACATGTTACGATATACTTTCTCGGTGCCAGATCGGCGCATGTTCTTCAGCTTGCGCCGCTTGTTGCGATAGGAAGCGCGTTCCAGCTTTTTTTTCCAGTACCAGTAGCGCGATTTCCAGAGTTCCATCATGTCGAATGGCTCTTCTTTCCCGGCAGCAATGCGAGCCTGTGTCTCAGCCCAAAGAGGCGGAAGGTCGTCAGAGAGATGGGCAACAGGCTCCCAACTTGCTTCATATAGTTCGTAGCCACGCCACTTGAGAAGATATAACTCTTGCCCATCCTCAATTTTGTGAGCAAGGATAGCTTCGACCTGGTACTCATCATCGGGGTTTGGCTCATCCTCGTTTGTGGTGTCCGAGGCATAGCCTGACTTAGCCGTCTCATTCGCACCGGAGCTTGACATGATTTTGGTTCCTAAGATATGTTAGTTACGCCGGACGGATTATAACGGCAGAATGTGACAGGCTACTAGATGGCTTGAATAAAATGATGATGATGGTTTATATTGGATAGGATGAACTACCTCGAGATGGAAATCGAGCGGCTTTTGATGATGTTGTGCCAAGCGAGGGCAGCTGTAGCGTTGTGGTAGAAACCAAAACAAAAAAAAACCGGTTATAAATCCAAAGAATCGCAAAGACAGGAATCCGCGTTCAAGATAACAATATAGCATATAGCAGGACCACTTTTGTTTAGGGAAAATATGGTACAGGCTACGATACAGCTACGACTTGATAAATATCAAAACAATCACAGAAATTGGCAATATCTTTCTAGTTCGAATGCAATATCCATGAACCATCTCGCAGATTCCAGAAAACAAAAGGGGTTAGAAATATTTATACATAAATAAAGCTACGCATAGATATGATTTAGGGTTTAGGTAAATAATAGACCCTTAAATATTATGGAGTGAAAACCCTGAAGGTTGTTTCTAGCTCACTTTACTACTGCTACCTAATGAATTGTTCTCGTTCTGTAAGACAGAAGAATAACTACAATATCAGAAGCATTTGAAGATGAATGTTAGGACCGTCTCGACACTGATAATTGGGACTACTGTGCCATGTGAATCTGAAACAGTGAATGCATGAAATAGGAAAGCTAAACTTTATCTGCATGTATATACCGCAATGGATGAGCGTGTATAGCAGGCGTTACATAGTGTGTGTGTGATATCTACTATGTAGATACTATGATACGATGCTAACTGCCACTCGGCTCTGGATGTTTCCGATCAACACGTAAGATACCTATTCGGGACTTGGCCAGGAGCTAATCTTGTTCTGGGATGACACTAAACCTACCATAAACGAAGTAGAGTAGTACTAGCAGCAGAAGCAGTTGTAGACTCAAAAGGCATTAGGGGGAAAGCAAAAAAGAGAGTCCCCCCCTTTGCTAGTGGGCTCTAGATGGATAGAGGAGGGGGAGTTCTAGAGCCTGTCAAACCTGCGAAGCACTTGGATAGCCGGGGTGTGGGCAAACGAACTAGTACCCCTCCACGGCCTAAGCCAGTAGCTACAGCACCAGCTACAGCACTAGCTATAGCAGCGGTTGCTCCATTAAACAGAGAAATAGAAAGCCTGCTTAGCTTCTTTTCTGCCTCTGTCTCAATTAAGTGAGTGGTGAAGCCTACTGTCCTTCCTATCCTGCCTTGATTTGATTTGCTTTCCTTTGTCTTCTTCGCCAGCAAACTACTATCGAGCCAGTGACTTAGCATCTGAAATCTGAACTTCTACATCATTTCATCCTCTCAATCTATCTTTTTCTTGGCCTCCAAGCTTTATCTGCGCCTTTCACCCACAACACCGCCGATCTCTTATCGTCACCGTCTTGCACATTGACTTAGTCCAATTATCTTTCTGCGCCAGCTTTTTACACATTTTTTTCTTTCTTATTCTTTTCCCACTTACGATTTATCCCCACAGTCTATCACCATGGCCAACGACGAGTATGATGTACGTGGCGCTGCTAGATGCTCTATCTATCTATATCTTCCCTTCTCTCCCTCTCCGTATCTCTCTGGTTGCTGCACCAGATCTAGCCAAAGCGCGGCTGCCTGCCTGACTTGGCCTGGTCCGCCCGCCTGTTTGTCTGTCTTTTCAGACGGGTAGCCGGCGCCTTGCTGTGATACTTGCAAAGGCGACTCTGTGTGTTTTCGGACCTTATGCTAACATCTTGATGTATTTCGCATTGACAGTTCCTTTTCAAAGGTTGATATTCCTCCCCACGTCGCCCGCTATGTCTAGTCCATCACATCTACCCCTCGTTCTAGCTGTATCCCCTGTCACTCTGTTTTTTGCATCCTCGACTGCCCCCCCCCCCCCCCCCCGCCCCATCATCGTGATAACGACGAACACTAGTGAAGCCCCTTCTATACTTATACGATCCGAGTTATTAACGTTGAGAACCCCGCGGTAGTTGTCCTGATTGGAGACTCTGGCGTCGGAAAGTCCAACCTATTGAGCAGATTTACTCGCAACGAGTTTAACCTTGATTCCAAGTCTACCATCGGTGTCGAGTTTGCCACGCGCTCTATTCAGGTCGATTCCAAGACTATCAAGGCCCAGATTTGGGATACCGCCGGCCAGGAGCGGTACCGTGCTATTACATCCGCTTACTACCGTGGCGCCGTCGGGGCTCTTCTTGTGTACGATATCAGCAAGCACCAGACATACGAGAACGTCACCCGGTGGCTCAAGGAGCTTAGAGACCATGCCGACGCCAACATCGTGATTATGCTCGTCGGAAACAAGAGCGATCTGCGGCACTTGAGAGCCGTGCCTACCGAGGAGGCCAAGGCTTTTGCTAGTTAGTCATACCTTTTCTTTGTCGTTGAAAAACTAAGCCCACCAATCCGTCCTATATCTATGCATCCCCTGAACCAAAGTTGCGCCGGAAGTCCATGGGCTCACTGACAACTAGGGAAGGGAATGTCTTGTAGAATGCTGATTGTATAGCATCAAACATATCCGAGCTAATTTGCTAACCTCCAACTCTTTGTCTCAAGGCGAGAACCACCTTTCTTTTATTGAGACTTCTGCCCTCGATGCTAGCAACGTTGAGCTTGCTTTCCAGAACATCCTGACCGGTAAGTCAATTGCAATCTATTCGCCGAGAGGCTAAACCATTCACTAACGCAGTCCTTTTCACCCCCCTTGCAGAGATCTACCGCATTGTGTCCAGCAAAGCTCTGGACAGCGGCGACGGTGCGCAGGCGACTATCGGTGCTGGCACCAACATCTCGCTGAGTAAGCCTGCGGATGATGCTACCGCCAAGAGCGGCTGCTGCTAATTTAATCTTACTTCATGTGCTATGCTTTGATATGCTATTTCATGAGTCTTCGGGCATTGACTCTACTGTTGTTTTCTTTCATGACTTGATCGGACCCTTAGGGGGTGCTGTTGTTGGTATTGCTGTATAGGACGATCTCGCCTCACGCCTTCTTCTTTTGGGGTTTTATTTTTCCCTTTCTTTCTTTGGCCGTGGACGGCCGAAGCTTGAGAGCAGAAGAATAGAAAAAGGGTACACAATAGAGGACGGCAGAAGAAAGTAAGATTTGAGATTGATACTGTCAACAGTAAAGCGGCAGATATGCACACAAAGCAGACTAAGTGGCGAAGCTGAAGCAAAGTTACGTCGAGTCTGCCCGTGGACAAAATTTTTATTCTTTCTTTTTTCAGGTCTCTATCTTTACGCATGTCTTTGTTTACCTCGTTGTAATTTGTCGTTTGTAAGCCACAGCTTTCTTTCTAAATAATTACTGCCGTAAGAGTTAGTTATGCAGACATATAATGTCTCTGGTTATCGTAATGTTTCCTGTTATAAATAATCTATCCTTAACACCAGAAACCACAGACGTTGATGATTCTTACAAGATGTTATATGGTATACTCGCTTACTAGCAACGCCACAAACTCCCCTTCTGACTTGCAGTGTAGATTTTATGTGCGTATAAAGGTTACCAATGAAGCAATCTTTGAGACTAGACTCTGGCTTGATCCCTTTGCATTTCAATTGGCCAATTTGGATAGTGTTGAACTAAGGAAGGTATTGATACACAACTGCGGGGTGTCGCTCTTGTGCCACTAAGGATACAAAACATGCCGGAAACGGAAACGGAATATTCTGATATTTAAGACTAAGCTATGGGGACTGTCTTTTAACCAATCTTTACAGAGATAGATTATGACCCAAGAAACCTCTTACCAGAAGTATAGACAGCTTATGTTCTTACTGGCTCTTCTTGAATCCCGAAGCAATTCCCTTTCCTAAGTTGGTCAAGTCATCTTGCTGACCACCTTCAGAGCTGTACGCCTGATAGGCATTCTTAGCAACGTTGCCGAGCTCAGAGTAATCGACCTTGCCACCAGAAGCCTGCGCCTTCTCAAAGTTGTTGTAGGCCTTAGAAGCTTCAGAGCCAACGTTCTCCCATTTTGACCGAGACGCGGCCGAAGCTTCCGAGGAGGTGTTTTCATTGCTGGTGTTGTTATTGGCGTCGGATTGGTTCTCGTTTTGGTTCTGGGATGTGTTCTCGGATGTCTTTTGGCCATTATTGCCCAAGTTGCTTCCAGCAAACTTATCGGCGGCAGAAGCGAGAGATCCGAAGTTCATATTGGAAGATGGACGGAGGTTGAATAAGAAAGATATGTAGAGTAACCTGGTAATATAAAGGTTTACAGTAGTAACCAGAATAAGAGTAAATAAAATGAAAATGAAGATGGACTTGGTCAGAGAAAATAAACAGGTTTCAGCTTGCTGGGCTTTGGCATCTTTATACCCAAAGTCAGAACTTTGGCTTCAAATTACCGCCACCGCCACTACCAAAAAAACCCTCTTGGAAAGCACCTCATCGGATAGCGAATGCGGCACTAATTACATGTTTATGCTCGCAAATCTTAGATTAAGAGATAAATAGAGGAGAGTAGCAGAAATAGAGTCACTCTTGACCAGACCTCGTTAGGACTAGATCCGACCTTTACGGTTGACATATCTGTTATTTTCTCTCCTTTTCAGCTGTATTGAAATTTTAGGCGTTGTGGACATTAATACTAATACTTGATACTAAGTCATAGAGGCCATGCTAGTAAACCGTGGTTGGTACCAAAAGTAGACTAGTCTATAACACTGACTGCCTACGGCATCACAACTTCACGCCTCTTCTTGTACTAAGCTCTAGATACGAGCTTCGGTATCTTAGTGTATGGGGTGCACTGAGAAGCAAGTTGTTCTATAATGCAGCAATACGTTTTCCGACCCCGCGTTCAAGTACCTAATCTAGCATCAAGACTAGTCTCTTCTACTAATGCGAACTCAAAAATGGTCATTTAAACTAGCGTGACTTGGGACAGCATAGAAGTGATAAGGAAAAAGATCCTAGTACAGCTGAAAATGCAGGTCTAACATCCATATTTGGTGTGCTTCCGAGCCGAGACCTCGATTCAGAGAGTAACACTAATCAATATAGCTAATAATAGAAGAGCAATAGTGTAAGTATATATTATAACCGAGGCAAAGAACCCCAAAAGAATGATGATATCAAATGTCCATATGAAAGGCCCCCGAAACACAAATAAAGAAACAGTATATAAAAGAGATAAACAAAAAGATAGCGTCAACTGTCAGTCATCCAAAGGAAAGGCCTAGAAAGATGTGATAGATGAATGAATATAGTGCATAGAGAGAAAAATTCAAGCATGTAAATCATACAAAACTTACTCAAATCCCTGCCTTATCTAAGGTAGCCACCAAGTTCGAGAATTACATTAATTGTCGTTGTGACTACCCAGAGGATGATGAGTCCCCAACCAATCTTGCGAGTCATTACCCATTTATTCGTAGGCACGACAATAAGAAGGGCGACTAACGTTACCAGCAGCGCAATTGTCGAAATTAAGAGCGCACCGCCAACTTCAACCTTGAATGGTTTGTAATGGATTGGCTTCGACGGGTCGTGTTGGTGCTTATGATGGGCTCTGCGGTACATCATCATAACACCGCCAACACCAATACCTAGTAGAATATTCAGCATAGGACCTCCGAAACAGGCCGCCCTATTATCGATTGTTAGTATTACGATGTTTGCAAAGAATGAGTAAAATAACTTACAGAGCCATAACGGGGTATCCAAGACGAGCAATTGTGATGTCAGCGACTAGATCGCCAAGACTGTTTCCCGCGGCAAAAATAGTCAAACCAAGAAGAGCTTCTGAGATGTCAAAGATGACACCAATTGCCTTCAGTACACCGACAACCTCACCGGCAATCGTTGAGATCCATGCAATACTGACTAGGAACCCGAGGAAGCATAGCAGCGTATGGTATTTAGGCCGTACATCATGGTCAGTGGTCATCAAAAAGACGCTAAAGACCAATAGTGAGAACAGCAAGCCAGAGAGCAAGTAATGCTTCAAACTAGTGATAGGATCCTCTAGATCTTCGGCCATGTTCACCCAAACGACACACATGAAGAAGGCCGGACCGGTGAAGATCTGCAACCCTACAAGCCAGCGCGACCACCCCATTTCTAACTCTGCCTGCGTCTCTGTGATCTTAGCAGACAGCGCTGCATGATCTACTGGCGCAGCTATACGCATCTCTGACCGTGTATTAGTCGGGGAGTCGATTGCGATAAGCATAGGTGTCGAGACTTGAGGAGACGCCATGGCAGACGACCCGCGACGGGCCCGACTTCTACTATAGCGCCGGTAGCGCTGCCATTCGTTTTCGCCAGTTGGTGGGTTGATGAGGCTAGGAGATGGCGGTGGAACATCAGCGGGAATAGGCGGAGGTGGTTGAGCTGGAGTGGTAGACATGCTGTATATAGACACATCAGTGGCGTCGTCGATAACTTCACCATCAACAACTGGCAGCGTAAGTACTAGAAGCAGAATTGTTGGTGCAGTGATGATGCTGACGAATCTATCCCAGTAGCCTTTGCTACCCCAGTTCTGGAGAGCGGGAAACAGAGTGCAAAATAGAGAGTTTGGTGATGGGAGATACTTTAGCCACCATGTTGGCACAAAATCTTCAGGGTTAATCTGTGCACCTGCGTCCTGGTCTTGATACTGCACAGTGATGGTTGGCAGCGGGATATTTTCCGCGTTGATGAATCTTTCTTGTTCCTCGGGAATGCTAGGTGACGCATGCATTGGAGACGTGCTGAGGCCGGGAAACGGCGACAAGGGCGAGCTGCTTTGAGGTGGCACAGAAGCCTGGACTAGCGGGCTCGGAATGTGCAACTTCGGCAATGCCGAGGGGCTCATGGGTTTCTGTCGTGGGCTAGGCGATCTTGAAAGTGACCCTTGTTGGTGTTGGAATGATGGAGGTGGTGCCAGATTTCCGTCCAGCTTGAAGGAGTGGAAGGACGATGCTGAGCTTACTGTTCGCGAATGATGAGAAGGGTGCTCAGGCGATGAATGGCGAGTCATTGAAGCACCGAGGACCTGGCGAGTGAGATCATCCGACAATGATATCTGCGGAGGCGGCAATATAACGGGAATATCACGGATGTTGAGATGGTCAAATGATGACAGCGCACGGCGATGGGATATTGATGGTCTGCTTGAGCTTAGAACATTACTTGGACTCACAGAGCGGCTATGAAGCGGGCTTGGGGAGTACGACCTGTTTGATGGGACATTACTGCCGTTGTTGAAGATGCCCTCCAAGTCTGTCGCCGACCAGCAACGGGCATGTGAATGCGGTCTCCGGGTAGGCGGAAGTGGCAGTTTATGAGGAAAAGGCTCTAGTTCTTGCTTCACGCGAGCTAGATCAGAACGAAACTCAAGAGCGCCCACCAGACTTGGTCTGATAGATGTTAGCCCAGTGTTGCGTCTACGACCGGGAGTTCGGAGCACTCTCATGTTACTGGAGATCTCCGCCGCTACCAGATTTTCGAAGTCATCGTCATCGCTAGTAGCTCCCAGTGGACGTCTCTGGCCATTGGCAGACATAGGAGTTGTCGGGTCAGCATTAACGGGAGTTCCCGGCTGGCGGGGACCAGGACTACATATGATAACCGAGGAGCCATTAGAGTCATTAGAACCAGTATTATTGGGCATGTCTCTAAATGGCTCAAAATATCCAACATGCTGTTCCTCACGGTCGGCCTGCTTGATTTGAGCTCTTCGGGCTGCTACGCGCTTCTCATACCAGTGCCAGGTAACGACGGTGATAACGTAGAAGACATAATAGAATATCATGGCCCAACATTCCCAATACAGAAGTTTTCCATCAAATAGAAAATAGGTGGTGAAGATGACCGCAACAATAAAGAAACAAATGTCGCGGATGAACGTCTTTTTAGCCACGCGGAACTCATGAACCAGTGCCATGGAGCCGGCGACTACGGCGGTAATGAATGAGGCAGCACCTATCAGCTCGCCAACAGCCATGGATGCGCTTCCAGAGCCCATAGCTGCAAAAGTACTGAAGACATCAGGCGATCCATTTCCAAAAGCTAGAAACGTCACTCCAGCCAAGCTCTGGCTTAGACCCAAAAGACTCGATATTGTAGCTAGATTTACGCTAAAAAAGTCGCTAGCCGCAATGCCAATGGTAGTGAACAGTAGGCCAAGCCAGGACGCAAGAATAGTAAATGATACAGACTCGGCAAACGGAGACGAACAGTAGTACAACGTCAAGTAGGGAATTAAGCCAGAATTCTCGTCGGCGCAGTTGAGGCGCACAAACTCGCATTTGTCGGTGGCAGAGGTTACGTTACGACAATCAACTTTGTCAGCGATGGAGCGTTCGCGTGCACCGAGCACAGAAGCTTCAATACGGGTGGGCACGATATAATGTGTTGCAAAAGACCAGCTAATCAGCAACACAAGTGTGGCTATAGAGGCTACAAAAGGCCGCAGGCTCAGGCGGCGCAGACGGGAACCGGAACGAGTACCGGTTCGCTGGCTCAGGCAGGGAGACGACATATCAGCGGATAGGAAGACCGGAATTTTAGTAAGGTAATAGTGCGTGTCAGACGGCAGTTCGGATGTTGAAACAGGCCGCGTGGAAACGGCACTCGAAGAAATCTCGTTACGAGACTCTTGATTGGTGACAAGGGTGACGGCACGCTGCAAAAAGCATACCAACAATCTTAAGCAGTGGCTGTTTTTCTGTCGACAGATGAGATAATGTAGTTGAGATAACGAAACAAAAGCAAAACGTGGTTTGGCCTGTGTTTCGGTGGCTGATAGCGCTCAGTATATATTCAAGCGCAACTATAGTTAGACAATGAAAAAGCGTCGTAGCTATACCAAATAGGAAGTTCGATTATCGTTGTAGGGCGATCCTAATGGCAATAAATGACTACTGCAGAAAGTCGACAGCCAAGCCGTAGTGCAGGCCTTCTAGTAATCAAAGTAGTGCGATGATTAGAGCAGTAGAAAAACGGCAGAACTGAAGATAGGCGATGACGACAGTGACAATGATGGCTGCCGATTATGATGAAGTCTGAGATGGATGAGACAATGGACCGCACTGCTACAGTAACCAGTGCCAAAGACACACACTTACTTTTCTAGTTAGAAAGAATTGACGAATTGATAAACAGCAGCTGGTGATACTAATTAGTCTCGTTCTTGCGCATAATCAAAGCTAGATGCCCAAACAAGCCGCGAGCGGCATGGCCAAGCTTCGGGAGAGTAGCAGAAGTGCTTCTAGAAATATAAATGCCCAGTTGCACTGAATGGATCCTTTTTCCAGGCGGCCTCAGGTGCAGTCTAGCTAACACGGTTAGGGACTTCGTTTCTGTGTAATGGCCTGCAACTGTTCGGTAGTCCCGTTTCTGCGACCTTGTTTTTGTTGCTGTCGGCACAAAACAAAAAAAATAGAACAGACTTACAGATCGTGTTTAAGCAGGTACTAACTGTCTCGATGCGCCAAAAAAAAAGGAGCCCAAAAGGAGCCCAAACTAAATTGGTGACGTCGCCGCTCTGTTCTAAGTAGCAAAAAGGGACATATAAGTCTAATTATTACAGGGGCAAAGCCAATCTGGGATGGTCCAACCCTTAAGCTACTGTTTCTAGGGTTTATATGTCACATGGAGACTTTGGTTGACCAGTGGCCATCATTGATTGGCCAGTGCCCCACCTCTGGTTGTTTTCACGGCAGCACTTGGCTGCCCACTTTGGCTTAGCTTTGTTTACTTTGTGCAGCGTCTAGGGTTCTGGCTCTCCTGTGGTGCACCATACCAACAAAAGAAAAGATGCCCAGTGAAACCGTCGGCATTAAAGCATCTATTTCGTGAAGCTTGAACACAAGTCTGGTTGAATAGCAGCTGCGATCCGCCCTCCCGCTCACATTTTCGCCGCCTTAGTTTTGATAAGCATCTTAGCCTCTCAAACGAAGTCTTTCTTTTGGGCCCCGCCGCTCAGCAACTGCCGATACACAATTCGCCGCCTTCTTTCCGTTTTCGACAAGCTCAACAGCCGGGTCGTCGCCCAGTTGCCCAAAAGCCGCCAGAATGCCTCGTGTGGTTCAGAAAGCGCGGCCTGCAGGCTCGCGGATGTCCACGGGCACCATGAACTCCCCCTTCAAGTCGTCGGCCACTATGAAGTACGCACGTCTCATTCCGCCCTGTCTATCTCTCTCTATTGTTTCTCTTTATGTCGCAATCTATTAGAAGCTCACGCTATATATCCTCCATTTCTGCAGAATCCCCCTTAACGACGACGCCTCAGAGAAAGCTCGTCGCATGCACAACCGCCAGGCCGCCCACGAAGCCCAGATCAACGAGCTCAAGCGCGCAGCAACGGCGACGCCGCGCAAGAACCGCCGCTTGACCGACTTTGATAATGGCGCTCCGATCACACCCGCCGGCCGTGGCAACCCCCGCGGCAGCATGGATGGTGACGATGACGACGACGATGACAGCAGCATCGTGGTGGGAGGCTCTGCCGTAACGCCTATGAAGCGCGTGCCGATCCTCGCCAACTTCGAAGAGTGGATGAAGATGGCCACTGACAACAAGATCAATGCCGCCAACTCGTGGAACTTTGCCCTGATCGACTACTTCCACGACATGTCGCTACTCAAGGAAGGCGACGGCGTCAACTTCCAGAAAGCCAGTTGCACCCTTGACGGCTGTGTCAAGATCTACACCAGCAGAATCGATAGTGTTGCCACCGAAACAGGCAAGCTCCTCAGCGGTCTGGCTGACAGCAATAACAAAAAGAAGGATCGTGATGAGGGAGTTGAAGATGTGGAAAGCGGCGATGAAGAAGTTGACGAGGATGGAAACGTCAAAAAGAAGCCGAAGCGCAAGGTAAGTTCGCAAACTACACATTGAACCTACCGCTTGAATGAACCCTAAGCGAGCCAACCAAGCAATCCAATCTACTCAGTAAGACACGTACTCACATATTTCTGCTACTCTCTAGGTCAGATCCGAAGCCACTCTTGCGCCATCCTTTGCGTCACTACAGCTCAAGAAGCTTGAACTCGAATTCGCCGTGGATCCGCTGTTCAAAAAGGCATCCGCTGATTTTGACGAAGGCGGTGCCAAGGGTTTACTACTCAACCATCTTATGATCGACTCTCGTGGCCGAATTGTATTTGACAGCAGCGATGACGCCGGTGATGCCACCAAAAGCTCAAGAAAAGCCGACACTAGCTCTGCCGATTTTGAAGATGGAGGCGAATTATCACGTATTGATGAAGATCAAGAGAACGAAGAAGATGCTGAGCTGCCTGGTGCAGATGTCGATCTCGCATCTCTACAGATGCGATTCTTTTCCGACCTAAATATCCTTGACGAGCTCGACGTTTGCCCTTCTTTAAAGACTTTTGATCTTGGTGATCCGTCTGGGTCGCTTGATATCCCATTCTTGCGTGCCCCCGAAGATTGGAAAAGCGAGGATAAGAGCTTTTTAGGCCACAAGTCTGGCATGATGATCGATGACGACAACAATGGTGGATTTGATGACGACCTAGGTTTGGGAGGTTTTGACCTCGATGGCGACGTCGCCTTTGGTGAGGGCGGCGAAGCTTGGGCTCGTGAAGCAGCTCTTGAGCCTCAGATGCGCGTCTTCAGCGCCAACCTTGAGGATGGTGGCGATGATGCCCATCTCATGGACGATCCAAATGGTGATTACATCGTCACCATGGGCCATCCTCAAACGAACGAGAAGTTGCACGACGACATTCTGGGCTACTTTGACCAGGCACTGCAAAAGAATTGGACCAGCGCTGAGCACTGGAGAATTCGCAAGATCAAAGACATCAACAAGCCTGCGGGCCCTGCGCGGATTCGAAAGGAGAAGGAGGCTTTCTCTATTGATTTCAATTCTCCCTTAGAAACAAGCCTTGCTGAGACTCTGTACACACCAGCTGCTTCTAACACGGCTATCTCCATGCCCAAGAAGGACTGGAAAGCGAAGAACCGCAATCTTCTTCCTGATGATAAGCATTTCAGCTCTAAAGAGTTACTTAGTCTGTTCCTTAAGCCTAGGGCTCGAATGGGCCGTCGGAAAGCTGTCGGCTTCGGTCCTCTTCCTGGCGGTTCAGGTAGCCATTCCGATGATAATATTCACGAGAGTGATATGAATGAGGTGTTCTGGGCGTCTAGAAAACAACAGGATATCGGACAAAGCGATAACGCTACACGGCAGGGCGATTACGACGCAAATTTTTTCCAGGACGATATGCCGTTTGCCGGTGGGTTTGACGACGATGACGACGATCAGTTTGCTGATGCGCGCGACCACTTCTCTCCCAGCGAAGATGTCCCAGCTATGATGGGAGATGGTGGCGGCATGACGCAGATGATAAGTGGTGATACGGTCATGAACCAGGCGGGAGACTTTGGTATGACGCTTGTAACGCAAACGAGGCGCATCCGGCCCGAATACGTGCAATACGCCCGTGTGGCTAAGAAGGTCGATGTCCGCCGACTAAAAGAGGAGTTATGGAATAGCATCGGCTTTGACGATCCAGACGAGCGGCCAGATACGCCCACGCCATTAGAACCCAAGACACCGCGTATTCTAGACGAGCCGCCCAAGAAGCCCAAGGAAGACCCTACGCTCAAGTTCACGGAAGTCATGAACGATCTCCAAATGGTATATCCCAAGGCCGTCATGGACGATATCTCGACGAGTTATTGCTTCATCTGTCTATTGCATCTAGCCAACGAACGTGGTCTAGTGATTGAGAATTCTGAAGATTTGCTAGATCTAAGCATTCGAAAAGATTGGACGGCAGAAATACTTGATGAATAACGGGTTAGTCATTACATAGAAATGCAGATATAATCGGAACTACCTGTCATTAATGAAGAAGAAACATTCTGAAACCAATAACTTCGCTAGCTGCCTATGAAAACTGCATGTGTTGCTGTGAGTTGACAAGTTATCGATATAGCTTAGTTACACTGTAACCCTTATTCTTAGTACAACATGGCGGGGGGTTATTTCCACATTTGCTCAGCCTTGCTTCATTTAGTCCGCCTTAATCTAACCTCTAATCTATTCAACTTATAACGAGCATCAACGACAGATATATTTTTCTCATTATACGCTTATTTTCTTCATTGTCGACCACAGATATAATAAACCCAAGAAAGAAAATGAGCGCCAATAACGGAGTCGAACAGCTTTCAGAAGCGGATCTTGCTCAGGTGCGGTTTAACGTTTCTATTCTCTTGTCTTTGAGATTTCTTTGGCCTTAGTTAATAAGGTTTTTTTCATATTGATAACTAACATAAACATATCTGATTAATCAGGCATACCGCGATCTTTTGAAGTGAGTTTCTTGTTATCTTCTTTCGCTCATGATTTGTTCCTCCTTCTGGTTCGTAATTTTGTTTGAGTTAGGGAAACGAAGGCGAAGAAAGCTATAACTCTAAACAGCAAAGCAAAGTTTGTGATTGTGTTACCTGAAAAACAAACTCACATGATTTACATGTATAAAAAAAAAAGAATATAAGCGAACAAAAATAACAGAAAACGAGGCTTTCATTCAAGCAATGAAAGTACATCGAAAAAGCCAAAAAAGCCACAAATATTCTTCTGTCAAATCGGAAACATTGCGCAGTTTCTTGAATCTTCTTTTACCGCCTTTTTGTTTCTTTGTTTATTTTTTTCCTTTTAGGATTGGTAGTTCTTGGTCCTTCTAGTTTCCTTGCTTCAAGTGAGTTGGAAAAAAAAAAGAAGAAACAAATCATGTTTTCTAGGCTGTTTATCGAAAGCCAAATGATCATAACGAGCCTCTACGACTTGTACGAAAGAAGGCAGCTTCCTCTATATATTTTGTACTTGGGTTCTTATGCGTTGTTGGTTCATGTTGGTCCCTGTTTCACCGTTCCCTTGCTTGACCAAAAGAAATCAGCTTAGCCGTTCCTCTAAATCCCTAAATCCCATCTTTTTCCACCGAATCTTCCTTATCTTTTCATTACTCTGCCTAATTTAAAACTCTATGATTTGGGTTTCTTATCACTAACTATTACTCCATATAACCCACTCAATCAATAGAGCCGAACAAACTGCTGCGTCCATGGAAAGTAACCTGGCGAACCTGGAAAAGACACTTGACTCGCTAATGGCGGCGTTCGAAGGCGCCTCACCTGGTGTTGTCGAGCGTCAGGCAGAGCATAGGAAGAAGAAGGAAGAGGAAGAAGCTGCTGCTGCTTCTGGTTCAG
Source organism: Endoconidiophora polonica (assembly GCA_001856765.1). Lineage (NCBI taxonomy): Eukaryota > Fungi > Ascomycota > Sordariomycetes > Microascales > Ceratocystidaceae > Endoconidiophora > Endoconidiophora polonica. Next base: position 77,886 of record LXKZ01000369.1, read on the forward strand.
CGGCTGAAGCTCCGGAGAAATAAACGAGACATTTGCGTTAGCACAAGAAACATAAATTTTAACGCTGCTTATGAATACTAAAAGGAATATATTGTGTAGATGTGTTTATTCTCATGAAAATGGAATTATTGTACAACAAAGTATGGAAAAAATGGAATATATCTAAAGANNTGCAGTATGCAGTATGCAGTATACAGTATAATCACCCCAATACTCGCAGTTCTTTACACATCGACAGTGGTATATAAAATAGAAACCTCGCAGTGGATTTCTCCACGGTCTAACTGGCCATTCAGATCAAGCAGGCTATCCTCCCATGTTTCGCTGACGAAGCCGCTACCATCACGATGGGAAGTACTAGCAGTAGCCGCCGAGTCTCGTTTACGAGTCAGCTGGCCTGTCTCCTTCAGCTAGCTGCCAACACACTAAGTCTACTGTGGGCTGGTGGTGAAGTTTGGCGCGTTGCTCGGCTTGTATGGCGTGTTCGATGACATAGCGAGCGACGGAGAGGGACGCAAGAGCATGTGAATTAGAGATAGTAGGGTCGGCTCGAGAGTATCTCATGCTGCTGGAATGGGCGGCGATGGTAGATGTGTTGCTTAAGGAGAAAATAAGTACCGTCACAAGTTC
>LXKZ01000370.1:0-78408 GCA_001856765.1 Endoconidiophora polonica
CTTCTGCTAAGGCTCTCCCCCTTCTAATCGAGTAATGAGTTGAAATATATCTATGTAGGAATATCTCACCTTATCTCCTTACATGGTAAAGTATCGACAAGGCCTTCTTGATAAGGTAGAACGGTATAGTAGCCGTAGAAAGGCAAGCAAAAGGAAGCGAGGGAGGGGTTATGATACATCATTGGCTGGGGTTGCAAGAGAGCGAGCAAGGTTGATAAACAATATCAAGCCCCCAAACTAGCCAGGCGAAATGTTCGTTTAGACGAGCTGGCTGTCTTGTGTATTAACCAATACTACAACACCTCTAGCGCCGGTTGACGTTATCGCTATCCTTGGTGACTCACTGAATGTAGGCGTTTATTTTGCGATGAAAGCATGCAATGTTTCCGTAAGAGTGATTATACACCACGGCAATGGGTAGGTTTGTCCAACTCGGGACAGCAAATGGCTTCAGTCGGTGAAAATTATACTACGTATAGTCAAAAGATAACTGTCGATTGAGCCTTGAGCCGAGAACTTGGGGATCTGGCCCAGCCCATTAAGGTGACTTAGACAGTGAACGTGCATGAGAACCTGACAATTGACAGGCCTAAGCCAGCAATAGTGAAGTATTAGAATAGACGTATGAAAGAAAAAGAACCGAAGAAGGATGCGCTATGTCAGCGGTGGGAATCTTAGATAGCTGGCCGGCTCCCTGTTTTAACTCACTCACCCTTACTTATCACATTTCTTGTTTGTTTCTTATCTCTAATTCGGATCTATGTTTAGTAGCTTAAGAAGAAATAAATACCAACCACTAAACAGTGGCGTTTCTAAATTAAGTGAGCCCATCACAATCATCATTTCGCCTCTATGCACTATAATCGCTTGCCCGGCGATAGCCAGTATATCTTGAGCACGCTGTTACTTCTGGTTCAAGCCATATTTTGCGTGCTATGCACACCACCACTTTTACTGTCATCGTTGTTGTCGTCTTTGTAGAATCTCTCTTTTCTCATTATACTCTTTAATTTCTTTCCCTTGCCGTTGCTAGTGACTTCCCGCAGCGGCTCTTGGTTCGTACTAACAAAGAAGATAGAAAAAAAAAAAGCTCAAATTCTTTTAAGGAGCTACGTCCTGTCTACCTAGAATCTCGCTTGGCTTTCTACTTGTGGAGCGACGATGAGAAAACAGCGTATCCGCGTCTGTGCAAAGGGCATATATTGCTTTTTCTCATTCCTTGCAAACACTAACATTTGCATAGTTTACCAGAAGTCTGAGAACAGTATAATCTTGCATATAGGAAGTGTAACCTCAACCTGGTCAACCTCACTTATTATAAACTTCGGGTGTTTCTTTGTCTTCCTTGCCTTGTCCAAATCCTTCTGGGCGGCTGCTTTCTTCTTTTCAAGGCTTCTAGTCGCCCTTCCCTAAGATTTTTTTTGCATGTACTACTACTAGCCGTAAACAAATTTCCCATATGTGGTCATGGTGCTACTAGTTGAGCTGAGGCAATCTCGTTTCTAGGCAGAGCCTCCTTTCTCAAATCTTCCCGCCACAGCCAAGAGACGAAAAATAAAGGCGTATATTCGAGCACGTCTCTGCACTTTTTTTCAGGCTGGTCTAAACTCAAATTCGGGTTTAGGTTTTGCTATCATATGACAAGTGAGGAAGGTGCTTATCTGTTTACTACCCATGCCCTCAACTTGCGGCAAACTTTATAATACTAACAAAAGGTAAGGGGGGGGGTATAACGGATAAGTTCTTGTGCCTACTTTAGAGACAAAAGTAGAAACCGAGAAAGAAAAACACAAAGACAGAAGAGACATACAAGTTGCTTGCCCGCAAGATGACAACCTCGTTCCGTATTCGTTAGTCAGGCAAGACTATGTGACTGAGAAAGTCTCATAGGCAAATGGTTCGTTCTTTGTTCCTGTCGTTCTTTTATATAGTACATACTATGAACAGCACTAACAAAGACACACCTCTTCATGTTCTAGTATAGAACTGGTACGTTCTAGGTGGCTTGGCCGTTGATAACTGGCAATATCAGCTTTAACGCAAAAATGTCCTGCATCACCAGCCTCGTCACAGTATTAGACTAATCAAATCGGGTTGCCCAGCCCATCTATCGGCTTGCAAGTCCAGCTGAATATGCACCTTCTTTGAAGCGGAACTACCAGTAGTATCCACAGCCAGTAAAGCCGAAAAGAAAAGGAAAAAAAAAGGAAAAGGAAAAAGATGATATCAGCGTCCCTGGCGTAGCATGGTGACTGTCACCAATTACAACACTGCTGCTGAGAACCATAGCAGTTTATTCCTGTAGCGGTTAAATCCACTGTGCTGCATATGTTGGCGCCGCCCGCTTCTGCAATACGAGATTGCTAAAATGTATGTTATTCCGAGGTAGCATACCACTCAGTCTTTACGAGTCAGGCAGCTTGAAAGAGCAAGAAACTTCCTTTTTGTTTTCTCTCGCTAGAGATTGCTGATCTACTATGTGTGATGTTGTTCCGATATGAAGCCTTGTCGCTGTGTTCCATGCAGCGTTGTCTGAACTGTCATGTTTAAGCACTGTGACTCCGTAGCCTCCTCGTATGAATTCTGTCATGAGATTTACTGCTCCAGTCCTTGGATGTACAGTCGACAAGCAAGGATGTTACCCAACAACAGTGATTTGGGCAAGAGAAGCTGCTACCAATCACGAGTGAAACGTAGAAACCTCGTCGTGCCCAGGGTCAACTTCCTAGTCAGCTTTCATGGCGGTATTAGCTTATAGGTGTTAGATTTCTAGGCTATAACAAAAGTTCGGTAAGCCCACTTTACTGAGCTTTGACTTTGTAGACTACTTTTTTAGATTTCTTTGTCCTTTGGTTTGTCACCCAGGAGAAGCGTTTTGCCATATGGTGTCAAGCTGTATATATCTTACTCGCTAATTTGCACGGGCACGGTCGTTGCCATTTTCCATTTACTTTTCTTGCTCCCCCAAAAGCTTGGTCGCTGGCATTCTTCTATATCATGGGCTCTATAATGAAGCCCAGATATTGGCCTGTTTTCTTGGGCGGGTTTGACATTTGCCATGGAAAACGTGAGTTCTATGTGAAGATCATGGAACTCAGTGATGGTTCATGAGTAAAGGTTTCTTTTCCTTTGACGATATTAAACCACAAGAAGGAATAATAACAACTATGTAGATCATGTCTGATGTCAACCAACTGCACCATTAACTCAAAGCCAAATAGACATCCTGGGTAGCTAGTTTAGACAGCTTACAGCCCTTGGCAACATTCTGTTAGATCTACAAAGGGGGCTGCCTATAGACACGTTTAAACTGTCAAGCAATTCTTCTTCTGTCTCACACAACATAGAACTAGTCAGTGTAAGTAAGTAAAAATATCAACAGACCCATCTGAGGTCTTTATATTAGGACTTGTACGGATGATCAAGTCCAAGCTGTACATCCAACCCCCAGCTTCCGGATGGAAATACAATGAATGGAAAGGAGGCAAAATATAGCAGTCGGACAGTCGTCCGTTCGGCCTTACCAGTAGTCAGGCAATAGTTCGTGAAGCAGCTTGTTTGTTTTTGTATACTAGATGCCATGTATATTTGCTTTCTATGTAAATCTATCTGGCCCAGAACGATCGACTATTGAGTAGAAGCGCCGAAACGACCTAGCCAGCCTCCCGGGTTCGCCTGAGATATTAAAATTCTTTTTTTTTCTATCTCTTCTCATTTTTTCGTAGGTTTTCATTTACATGCGGCTCAAGTTCAGGTGGTGCAGATCCTCTTTTTTTTTTTTTTTCTTTTTCTTTTTTGTTGCCTTTGCAAGGACCACGGGCTGGCTGGTGGTCAATAGGGATCCTATATCGGTGACGAAATCCTTCTTTGTTTGCTGCTAGACCTTAGATAATGCGTTGCGATTTCTACAGGATATATATACATATCCCTTGTAACGTGTTCGAAGGCTAGGCCTTGATTTATAGTATGTCAACTCTATAAACCTTTAAATTTAGTCGATGGTAATGATCTCTATGTATTTCGACTAGAAATTTGATACTAGTATTATTAGTATTTGTTGTCATTTTACATTATTAGCTACTCAATCTGAATTAAGGGTTAACAAAGGGTTTATGACTAAGACTTCAAATATAATACAGCCAGATCTCAAATTAACAAAACAGGTATGAAGTTAAAAGCTAGTATAACGGCTTTTTTATTGAATAAGAACGAAGCTACTTCTTGAGAAAAGGGAATCCGCCTGGCAGCCACGATCTTAGTTTAGTTTTCTTGGAATACCTACTACGTAAGCTAGCAATTTTTTTTTCTTTTCACGATAGTTACTAGTAATCATTTTGGGAGTAATACTATTTACTGGTAGTACTAAGGGATACAGGGGTCCTTTTGTCTTAGTCTAGCTTAGTATTGGGGCGTGAACATGAAAGGCTGACAGCAACGAGCATCTAATACGAGCAATTTTCTTTGCAAATGGATTTTTACGATTACTACTACTGCTTTCAGAAATAGGATTGATAGAGGAACCTGGACCAAGAGAAGAACAGTGTCTTCAGTAACCATCATTCTATTCCCATAAACTGCTTCCACGGCACTGAGAAGTACAGTTAGTGGGTTATTAGTCGTCGTACGCCTGATCTTTGCGCAAGGCTTGCTGTACTGGTAGTGCGGTGATCAACTTCATGTTCTTGCGTTCTGGAGGTGATGCCAAGCCGTCGCAGTGCGTGCGCGTTTGCTTCATTGGATGTTTATATGTTGCAACGGGCCTAGTTTTGGCCTTTGAAAGCTTAACATCGGTAGTCTTGGCGTAGTTCGCCCTCCTATATTGTATATTGTATAGTGCGTTGGTTTTGGCAGCAATTAGCATAACTAGCTGTACTGACACTAGTAGTGGCAGTAGTGCTAGAAATAGTTCACGGCTAATGTTGCTGCGATGCTGTGAGGACTCGCTTCCTCACTTGCTATTGACGATGCCCGCTGTTGTACTAGAAAAGACGGAAAAAATAATATGATTATTTACACTTTGTGTGCACTGTCTAATGTCGTCCCCTGCTCTTGCATCACCAGCTTGTCTTGCGTTCCCCCCAAAAAATAGGAAAATACTTTAGTCTATTTACAAAGCTATCCTTGCCGCTCTTCTTTCGCCTTGAATCAACCCCCTGTGTTTCTGAGCCCGGATTCACTGCTGGTACTGCGCTATCTGTAGTGTGTTTTTATCTACTGCTTATTGCTGTTGCTTCTCCCACGTTTAATTTGCTCTTGGTGATGTGATCCGAGACTGGAAACATCAGTAGTCGCTGTTCTGGGCACTGCCCATACGCCTCTTTCCCCCTTATATTGTCTCTTTCACATCACATCTGACTATCTTCGAGCCTAACTTGGGATGTGGATATAATAAAACTGAAAAAAAAAAAAACAGACTTACCGATTTACGATACTAGCTTGCACAGCTTGTGACCAACCTGAACAACACTAGTAATCGTGCTAACCTAGACCATCGGCCGGGTGTGCCTGGCCTTTGTCCCCCCCCCCCCCCCCCGGTCACTATTGTTTGTAAGAGTTACGGCCAACGCAGCCATTGCTAGAACGGTGCAGCGGGAAGCCATAGGACTGCTGCCCAATGCTGGACAAGTACCCGGAGATGACCTGAGTGGCGATAGTAGGCACTGGTTATATTTAAATGGACCGTGTCCCGCTGTAGTAGCTCATATCCCGTGTTCCCTCTCCTCTCTCTCCTTCTTCATTCTGTATCAATTTGGCTTCTCGCTACCAAATATAGGTATTACTACCGATCAGTCTCCGTCGAGTGTCTCTTAAGACTTCGGATTCTCTTGTGCTGTTTTTGGCTTCTAGACTGGCACCCATCTTTGCTTTCTTCTTGGTCCTTTATCTTTTCCATAGTTGGTTTTTCTTTGCATCTATTCTTAATACGACTTCAACGACCATCACTACTACAACTTACGTCCTTTTAATATTTCCTCTCTTCCCATATATATATATATATATATATATATACTGTTCAATATTTTCACAGCTTTATCAGCACTTCACTATGAAGGCTTTTAAAAGCTATATCTCCCCTGATAAGGGTAAGGGCAAAAAGAAGAGCACGAGTGGAGCATCTACTTCACAAACTACCGCCGCCGCTGGCTCTTCTACTAGCTACACCAACAATGACATTGCCGAAGAAGATGAGAATGTGGTAGCTGGCTCCTCGGGTACTATTCCCACTTCACCCCACACTACCCGTCACATATCCCTCTCCCCCTCTGGAATCAATACGCCTCATAGCGGCGTTGCTACGCCGATCTCTCGCTCGCGGCCTCAGACCATGTCGCGTATGAGCTCCATGTCTCTTGCCATAGCCGACGTTAAGGCTGATATCACCGTCACTCATCTGTACCAGCAACAGCTTCGCATGCTATATACCGGTGAGACTGACAACCATTTCGGCGAGGGTGTCGTCCTGAAGAAAGCCCGTGGCCAGTATGTCTGCCAGCCTGCCAGTCTCAGCACTATTCCCGGTGGTTTCTTCGAGCAGATAAATATGATGAACGTTGCTGTAAGTGATATCCACCAACATCCATTCACTCACATAGTCATGTACTAACATAAGGCATCATACATAGTGCGGTATGACTGTCAACACTCGTTGGGTCCACTCGCTACTTACTAGTATCCGCCAGCGTTTTGGTGACATCGACTCTATTCCCATGAACTCCACCATGCAGCTGCAAGTTCTCGGTACCATCCAAGAGCTTCCCTCCTGTCAGAAGCACCACTTTGCTGCCTTCATTCTGGATCCTCCTATGCTTGTTGTTTGGGACGACGAGCCTGACAACATCATAAACCGTGTCCAGCAAATTGAGTCTGACCTTCTCAAGCTTGTATGGAACGACGATGCTGATGCTGATGAAGAGAGTGGCGGTAACGGCGAGAAGGATGACCTGGAAGCTGGTATGCCTGAGAAGCGCACCATTCCCCTAACCCGTGCTTGCATTGTATCTCTTGCTTTATGCCTGGCTATCGTCTGTATGGCTCTGGGTTGGAGAAAATTGGCTCTCGAGATCATGCTTGATGGCAACTATATACGCCTACTTCTTCTATTGGTCTGCCCTGCTCAGCTGTTCATCAGCATGTTTTTCTTTTTGGCCATTATGGGTAACATCTTCCAGATTATTGGCCCTGTTAGCTCTGTCCACGAAAACTCCCGCTTCTACTCCGGCAAGGCTCCTCCCCGCCTGAACCGCTTCACTTCTGTCCTGCCCCACGTGACCATCCAGATGCCTGTGTACAAAGAGGGTCTCAGTGCTGTCATCAAGCCGACCATCCTGTCCATCAAAGCCGCCATTTCCAGCTACGAGATGCAGGGTGGCTCGGCCAACATTTTTATCAACGACGACGGTATGCAGCTGATTACTAGCGAGCAGGCCCGCGCCCGCCAGGAGTTTTACGAGGAGCACAACATTGGTTGGGTCGCTCGTCCCAAGCACAACCCTAAACCTGGAGAGGGCGAGACTGCCTTTGTACGCAAGGGCAAATTCAAGAAAGCTTCCAACATGAACTACGCGCTGTGGACAAGTGAGCAGGTCGAAATTAGGCTGGAGAGCATCCAACGCCACGAGAAGTGGTCGCAGAGAGACGAGGACGCTGCATATATCCGTGCTTTGGAAGAAGTTGTGGCTGATTCTAACGGAGATACCTGGGCTGCTGGCGATATCCGCATGGGCGACTACATCCTGATCATCGACTCCGATACCCGTGTACCCAAGGACTGCCTGATCGATAGTGTCAGCGAGATGGAAGCCTCGCCGGAGGTTGCCATCATCCAGCACTCATCTGGTGTCATGATGGTGTCCGATTCCTTTTTCGAGCATGCCGTCACTTGGTTCACCAACATGATCTACACTGCCATTACCGTGTCCGTCTCTGGCGGCGATATCTGCCCCTTCGTCGGTCACAACGCCTTCCTGCGCTGGTCTGCCCTCCAAGACGCTGTTTCGTATGAAGACCCCGATGATGGCCACCGCAAGTACTGGTCCGAGTCGCACGTATCTGAAGATTTCGATATTGCTATCCGTCTGCAGTCTGCTGGTTACACTTTACGCTTTGCTTCGTACTCCAACAACGAGTTCCAGGAAGGTGTTTCTTTGACCGTGTATGACGAGCTTGCCCGTTGGGAGAAGTACGCCTACGGATGCAACGAGCTGCTGTTCCACCCTCTTCACCAATGGTGGTACAAGGGACCCTTGGCCCCCATGTTCTTGCGATTCCTGTTTTCTAAAGTCTACTTCTACCAGAAGGTTGGTATCATGGCTTATATAGGCACATACTATGCCATCGGTGCAGCTTGGGCTCTGTCTCTCATGAACTACTTCTTGACTGGTTGGTTCTTTGGCCACTTGGACAAGTTCTACATTGATTCTTTTGCCATCTACCTGTCTATCATTGTCGTGTTCCCAGCCGTTGGTAATATCTCTCTGGCTGTTCTCCGCTACCGTATTGGCGAGAAGACCCTCCTTGGTTCTCGTAAGTTCTCATTATATATTCCCTCTACTATCAAAACATGCAGTACATTTGCTAACACATATCTGCAGTCTGGGAAAATCTCAAGTGGATGCCCATCTTCACTATTTTTCTGGGTGGTATTTCTCTGCACGTCTGCAAGGCTCTGCTGTGCCATTTCTTCCATATCGACATCCAATGGGGCGCCACTAGTAAGGAAGTTGAGAACGTCAATTTCCTCGAGGAAGTACCGCGTATCCTGCGCTACTTTGCCGGCACTTTTATCTTCTGCATTCTGTGCACTGCGCTCATCATCTGCGCCTACTATGTCTTCCCGTATATGTGGCAGATCCGCACCTTCGCTAGTATCTACCCACTATGCACGGTTGTCTTCAGTCACTTCTGCCTGCCGGTTCTTCTGAACCCTGCGCTGATGAAGTTCACGTTCTAAGTGCGCCGACACACGGCTATGTGTCCTTGTCAATACTTGGTTTATCTTTCGTTCCTTTGTTAAAATATTTACTATCATTAATTCTTCGCTTATAGAGAGACTACTACTCTGACTTGGTCGTCTATAACTTTCTCCCTCTTTCCCCTTGATATCAACTTTTGTACTTCTTCTCTCGGAGCTATATGAAACTATAATAGTTCAATTTAGCAAAATTTCTGTTTTTTTTCTTTTCTTTCTTTGCATCCGGGTACTGGAATACATATCATTTGGGATTATGACTCAGCCCGGTGTATCTGTTGTCTAGACGACATAACTAGTAACTGGTCGTTCTAGACAGCTATATTATCTTTACCACGGTTGTTTTTACATGATGCATACATTTCGGAGTTATAGATACAATTACAGCTTTTTTCGTTTTCATGAGTTCTTGGTTCTTACTTGAAGACTTGAATCAATATCACCAACTATCCTACTACTACTATTCACTCTTATTTCATAGTCATTAAAATATAGCTAGCTACATCAGCGCTAAGTTATACCTTCAAAGTAAGATATACTAACAGTATGAAATCGACTTCTTTTGGCCTCTGCGCTATAACAAGAGCGTATTTCGAGTTTTGCCTTGATGAATAACATCCTTGTTGAATGACATCAGGCCCTGTAACAAACTTTATAGTTATCCTGTTCTGACATAATCTAATGAAGTTTAGTAGCTTGTAAGGAAGAGAAAAGTTCTTGGAGAACCCTTGAGCAGATATGTGGTTGCCGAGATATCCCTCCTCTTTCACTTGGGAGAAACAAGGGAAGACGGCGGCGCATAGTACTATGTAGTAGCTGAAAGCAGGATCTAGCGTTGTTTACTCAGAATTTCAGTACTAAGTCGTAAGGGTGAATACGGTGGGGAGGGGAGTGAGTGTCTATGGTAGGCGAGCTTTGGGAGCCGCTAAGTGTGCAAATAAAGCGTTAACAGGAGTCTAGAACGTACTATATAGGACTTTTTCGTTTTTTGCAATTTAGTTTTTCCAAGATAGACCTAATAGAGCAAATTAGCTATGAAGCTGAAGAAACGCTTTACACATTTTCTTATAATTTTCAACATTGTCAATCAGCATAATTCGTACTAAAGCTTGAAGCAGCTCAGTATACTCTTACCATCCTTCATGAATGTAAGTTTTTGCCTAAGCTGTCCTCTAATCTTAGCCAAATAGTGGTATATGATTGATGGTGCCTCATCTAGAGAAGAAGCAATGTTGAGAAGATAGAATAATTGTGAATTATAGACTTAGCTTACATCATGACGTCATGGTTGAAATATAACGAGTCGTAGTTGTTAAATAACACCAATGTACTATTAGGAAGACATCTTTGAATTCCCAACTAGATATGCGTGATAATCTTGAGGTTCAGTATTGTTTAGTATTCAATCATATGAGATAGTTTATAGGACTTCACTATGAATTTCCATGTGCCCATAACGTGCCAAGGCTTTAAAATCTCCAATAACGACCTCTCCAGCTATATCTTATCTGTCATGTCACTTAACTGTCAGGGAACAAAATCAGTCAGTGGAATATTTCAGAAGTCTCGCTACGACTCTTGAACGTCTAACATCGCGGCTTTGCTTTCAATTTTGCAGCTTGCAGCCACATTATCTTTCTAACTGCATAACCACTACCAGCGAATATAAACAAACGCTGCCATCACTATCGCAATGATGGACCTAGATCCCAAACCGAAGCTTGTTGCGGAGCTTCATGCTCTACGCAAAGTTGTCGAAGCTCGACGGGCGCCTGGAGATACTCGTGCATTCCATAATTTGTTGCCGGGACTCACAGCAATTATCAGCCGAGCTGAAAGCGCAACACCCGACCTTGCCTTCAATTTTAGCTTAATCTGGGCCGCTGTCAAGAAGAGCCGTGATCTCTCTGGGCTCAAGCAGACATTCATGGTGCGCCCACCAGCGTGTATCCGTGCCGAGTTGCGAGAAAAAGGCTATACTGGCGAAGAGCTTGTGCGGCTTTCTGAACTTGAGCTCAATCATAACAAGGCCATGGTAGACGCTGTCGTGTCGAAGGGCACAGAATGGATCAAGCTGATCAATATCACAGAGCGTAGATTGCTCTTTAATATGGCGGCAAGCGGTTGGGATTTTGACAGCGAAGACGACGACAGCGACGCTGAAGATGGTGGTATTACGGACACAGGTAACGACTTGTTAAACGGCTATGGGGCGAATGACGATAGCGGCATCACTATCATCAAGGAAGCGAAGAGACTCGTAAACGCAGCCCGCTCGAATCCATGCCAATATCGAACACCGACCGTCCGAATCGTCCTGCCAAGACTTGTGTCCGGCAAAACCAAAGAGATCGACAAGGTGCTCGACATGGTCCGGAACTGCGGGCCGAATGTCATCGTCGAAACTGGCAATGGCGCCTACGTGCTAGAAGAGCCGCCAGCTTTGGATACCGCATTGGAAAACCTAATGGTCGACGAACTCGAAGTCATTACGCCTACGGTAAACCTTGACGTGTCGATTCTCGTTACGCTCATGTCAGATATTACACACAATGCTATCCCCGATCAGCCTTGGTATTCAAAAGCCACCACCATGCAGATCATCGAAGAGCAACGTGACCCAGGCTGCATGACACGGGCTCTATATCCCGCGCTTGCAGGGCACAATATGGTCTGTACTGACATGGTTGCCAACCACATGCGTTCTCAGATGAAAGTCATGGGTACGCCTACACAACTCGCCCGGCTCGAGGCGCTTTTTGAAGGCAAGAACAGCGCCGGTGTAGATGCATCGCCAGCTGAGCGACTTGAAGCCTTCAAGGCACTGACTATCTACCCGATACCTGACGGTCTGCGCTTGCCAATCAAGATTATCAAGTACGACGTTCAAGAATCGTTCGATACGGGCAAAATACCGACAGTCGCGAGAAGCGTGGTTGATCAATTACGTGACATCACGTGCTCAACTTTCACTTATGGATGGGTTGCCAATATTACAACCATCAGTTGTAATAAACAATTGACCAGTGTTGTTAGCCGCATAGTCCAGGAGTTTAGTCTTGGAAATGGGCCGGTGGTCTGGGTTTGTCCGGTAGTCCGGAGTCTAGCACCGAACGGAGACCAATACAGAGCTGAGAACAGAGCTAATTTGCGACGAATGCGAGAGGAGAAAGAACAGTCATCTTTAGAGCTAGAGAACGGCATAGATGACGTACATCATGGTCAGGTCTGAGGAGCGAACAACGAAGGTAAAATTACGGTAGAATGAAAACGGCGATATAACGGTGTTTTTAGTATACGGAAAATTTGACCTATACTTCATATAGTTGTCTTTATTGTTGCTATACAGTGATATGTGTTATACACACATGCATGACATTTGACTCGAGCCCTTAGGCATCAGCATCCTTCTTCTTCTTGTCCTCTCCCTCATAATTTGGCCAGAAGAGCTTCTTTAGTGAGAGCTCGAGATTGGCTTGGGCCTGAGTCTCAAAGTTGTCTCTAATGATCTTCGTCCGGAAGATATGCGGCCGTTCGAGAAATCCTTTTAGAACACTTCCACGGCCCGTAACCCACATGGTCTCCTCCACCCAATCATATTCCTTTCTAACAGCCAGTTCATAGGCTTCATATTCCTCGGAAGGGGCACCGAGGATGCTCAGATCGATATCCAAGAACAGCTCGGCATCTTTAACGTGCTTCTTGCTGGCCATCTTGGGCACCTGATGTGAAGCAGTCGACATGATCATGTCGATGATGCGCTTGACGCGCGCACGGTCTGGGTACCCCGCCAACCGCGAATTGCAGAGTTCTGCGCTCTTAGCCTCATTGTCCATGGCACGCGCATCGTGGATGGCGTCATGGTACCAGATGGCAGCTTCGACGGCGTCTGGATCGTTGAATTTTGTCCGGTGAGCTTCCCATAGCGCTAGTAATGAGTCCCGGTGAGCAATGCTGTGGGCAGGACGGTCGGGCTTATCATAGAGTGCTTTGAGCTCGGCGCGCATAGGCGCAGTAAGAATCGGCTTGCTCATTAAATTTTTTTTGTTGAATGTATGAAGAACTATGTGCTGGTGTGATGATCAGGATGATCTGATGTGAAGTGGATGAAGATTGTTGTTAGATTAGTGAGCGGGGCTCAGGGTTAGGGTGAACTAGTAGCAAGTAGAGAGTCAGGAACAATGATGCAACAAACAAGAAAAAAGTTGTAGAGATACTAGGAAAAGGACGTGTCGTGATTTAGTTGTAATACTAGTGCTTTAATCGAGATAATGTATACTTTCTGTTCGTTCGACTTCTAAGGGGGGTCTGCTTTAGCAGAAGGCATTATAGTTCTGTCCAGTGACCAATCTAGCGTCGTTTGATTGCGTAGCAATGTAGGTAGACGTTGAATACACACACACACACACACACACACACACACACACACACAGATCTTTCAAAACATTGTCATTATGGAGTTGATTCTACCTAGTACCTATGGTATGTCCACGATGCGGCAATAATTATAAGCATATTTTTTTACCTATTACTCCATTGAATTTTAACTATGTCGAGACTGATCTATACTTAAAAGAGCAAACTTCAGATACAGCGCACGGTTCATAAACATAGATACTGTCAATGTGCAAATACTAGCTTGCAGTCAATTACGTAAGGTACTGATGTAATCATGAACAGTGCAGATCTGCGAGCAGCATTGCACGTTATATGAGTTTTAGTTGATCTCTAGATGTAAGAGCATAAACCGATTGGATGGCCATGTAAGGAGGACCTCTGTTTTATGGCGGCGTGCTAAATCATGGCAGTTACATATATGCCGTGGTATATGTACACTTCAAACTTGTAAAGTAGTAAAGCCGCATATTCTTGCTGTACATAGTATATCGTAACGTCGATCCTGGAGCTTCTGCTTTGAGGCTTGAATTCTTCAAATATTGCAGTCTTGGAATAAAGTAGGATGTAGATCGACAGCAGGGAAGACGTATTGATTAAACAGTAGTCGTCAGCTCTTGGAACAAACGTCTTGTTAACTGAAGACTAGTTACATTTTAGTGTTACGTACTCTTGTCGATAACTAGGGTTGTAATGTCGGATCTAGGGTTATTTGAAATTTCTGACGGCGACCTTTATCGTGATGTTTAGTAAGTAGAATTGATAGGCATTTCTTGTCAACTACTATTATGTGCAAATAGGCTTAGTATCACGATAAATTTTGAATACGTGCCTTTCTGAATGTCTATTGTTGGGGTACAGTAACATCCATTATCGTTTACAAAGATGACTGACTTTGACGCCGAGTCTGCTGTGTTCATGCAATGGTTCACTTCGACGCCCGGCGCTTCAATTCATCCTGCAGTTACTTTCAAGGATTTCAGAAGTCAGGGTGCTGGCCGTGGTCTTAGTAAGTTAAACACATGCAAAAAGCTATTAGACTACTATGTGATATAATGGCGTATTCTATATGTCGTCGACACTGACTGACTAGTTATTGGGCAGTTGCCTTAACCGAGATACCTGCCGAGACTGTGCTATTCAGTATTCCGCGGTCTATTGTCTTGAGCGTTAGTACCTCGGACTTGTCTTATAAGCTGCCCCAGCTATTCGCCGAGGACGAGGATGCTGAGATGGGTGACGGCGATGAGGAGGCGGAGCACACCAGACCTGATCCATGGTCTTCACTGATCTTTGTGATGATCTACGAGTACTTGCGTGGTGCTGAATCTGTGTGGGCTCCGTATTTCCGTGTTCTCCCGACGTCTTTTGATACGCCAATGTTCTGGAATGACTCTGAGATGGCTGAACTTCAGGCTAGTACTCTAGTATCCCGTATTGGCAAAAGAGATGCTGAAGCTATGTTTCGAAACAAGATTGTTCCAACGCTGCAGCAGCATAAGGATGTCTTCTACCCGATGGGCACAGCTGAGCTTAGCGAGCCTCAGATCATTGAGTTAGCGCATCGCATAGGCAGCACCATCATGGCGTATGCTTTTGACCTGGAGGGTGACGAGGAGGATGAAGATATGGAGGAGGACGGCTGGATTGAAGATCGGGAAGGCAAGGCCATGCTGGGCATGGTGCCCATGGCAGACATGATGAATGCGGATGCCGAGTTCAACGTAAGTTTATATAATATTGGGCCATGTTGGTGCGAGCTTGGGATCCTTACATGTTACAGCTGGTATCGCCGTCATACCCTAGCTGCCCGATTTCGCCACTAACTGGTCATTGTGATTCGGGATTGACAATATGATATCTGGGGGTGTCATATTCTTGAAAAAAGATACAGGCCGAAAACTGCCATATCTTGCATGTGCTTTGGAGGACCAGCGTCACACTAGTGACTCCCAAATGCAACTTGCTAACTAACATCAATACTCGCTATCCATAGGCCCACGTCAATCACGCCGAAGACGCCCTAACAGTACTTTCGCTACGGACAATCGCAGCGGGGGAGGAGATCCTCAATTATTACGGTCCCCATCCTAACTCAGAGTTGTTGCGCAAGTACGGTTACGTCTCAGAGCGGCATAGACGATATGATGTAGTTGAAATTTCGCTTGATTTAGTACACAAGCAGGCGCAGAAATGTCTTGAGTTGTCAGACCAATTCTGGGAAAAAACAGTAAGTTGGCCTTTTCAACGCATATATATATATATATATACACTGCGGGTGTCTATAAGCGACAGCATATAAAATGATCAGGCCGTCCATTATGACTCTGCATATGATTCACATATATACAGGCTGCGGTATATGCAGAGACGTTTCCACCAAATACGTACTTGTGAATACAACCAGTAGCTCTACAACACGTTGTCCAATCGAAACTCGCCACTAATACTCTTTTGTTACAGGTAAACTTCATTAACGAAGACGAGCTCGAGGAGTCCATTGTGCTGGAGCGTAACTCGGGCGACCCGGGTCCAGACGGTCTGTTCCAGGGCCCGGCCAATACCGAAGGCTCTCTTGATGAACTGGAGAACCAAGTAAATCTCGTTCTCAAGGCTGTCCGGAAGGTCTCCTCGTCAGTATTGCCTGACAAACGTAAGAGAGAAGAGACCCGCGCCCAAATCATGCAGAGCATCCTAGTCGAGCGACTGTCGGAGTATTCTACAACGCTGGAGCAAGACAAGGCAATTCTAGATGGAAAGACAGGTCATGCTGTTTCTGACCGTCTGCGAATGGCTGTCCAGGTTCGTGCAGGCGAGAAGGAACTATTGGAGGCTGTCCTAGTAGATGTGACTGCCAATGGTGATACTGGTCGGCTAGGTGACGAGGATCAGCCTCTTAGCAAGCGTCGAAAATAGACTTGCTTATACTTGTAGTAAAGTTGTCATAGAATAGCACGAGTAAATGCGGTTTAAATGCGGCCCAGCACAGCCTGGCTACTTCTATTTGCGAGGATTACGGCGTTATTCCAGTCAAAGTGGAGTTAAATCGCAGCTGAACTTTATTCGTAAAGTTTACATCTACATCACAGGCTAGCTTTACCGTCATGCGGCCTGGACGATCTTCCTGGCTAGCTCACCGACTACATCGATCTAGAGATGACGATATAATTCAATTTTACAGCAGCGTAAGCCTCGGCTGATTGATTGACGGCCAGTGTACAGGTAGAAGCTCTACCATCCGCCAACTATAACTGGCATTGTCTATCCGTAGGCTTACTGTTTATTTAGTTTTCAAAGTACGTTCTTGAGAGATTTTATTCCTTAGGTTGAATTGAGTAGAAATTACATTTTTTATCGCTAGCTTGCTGCAAACATGCCACTGACCAAAAGTATTGGCTGGATTGATACCAGTAACAACTCCTGCAGCATTGAGCACTATTAAATAGATCAGACTTGGCTCGACGACATACCAACCCAACTTGCTATAGAATACAATAATCAAACGCATTTAGGGAGATTATGTTCGTAGACTCGGAGACCATATTTTCCAATAGATATATCTCTTACACTTGCTCTCTCTTCAGCATACGATGGAATTAGTTGCTTCACAAGCTACTTCATCGAGAGTTGCACGGTCACGCATATATATATATATATATGTGTGTATGAATTTGTTAACGAGGGGGGGTCTCTTGGTTAGGCATCAACCAAAACTCTGAGCCATTTGTAAGTCGACGAGTCATTTGGAAGATAAAAATCTTTTACTGGGCATGTATACAATAGGCCAAACCTGGCTATCATTTGTCTCTAAGCGCAATATCTTATAGCTTGAAATTATACTAGCATCAACTAATGTGACGTGTATATCATTATACTTCAATAGTAATCGTACGAATATTTCTTTACAAAGATAGTATCATAAATTGTATATGAATGACAGCTATAACTAGAAATGCAGTAAACTCTCGCTCCTAATAACTAGCCTACATATCTGAAAAGTAAGCTACGCAAGCAATAACGCACACCAAGTGTCAGGCCGCCAGCACCAAATTCTGATAATGGAAATTTTAATGATGAGGTCATCTAAGCTCGTTTTGGCTGTATATAGTCTAGAACGGCTGTTGTATCACGAAGCTACTGTTACAACGCTAACGTCGCAACTACGAGGTGCATGTTAGTTATCAAGCTGTAGTGGTAGAATATGTGTTTTACTCTGATTTGACGATAGGCTCATCGATGATGGCTAAACAGTAAATCGGTGTAGTCTATGAACTATTTATTTGCAACTAGTGCAATGCTTCGAACGTTTTGTGGACTCGACTCTTCTTTAGTATTGTTTCATACTATTTTGGATTTCATTTAACATGAATGTGAATGCCATTGTCCTTAACACTAACCAATCTCGGTTTACCAAATACTGCGCCCACAGCCCTGCATTATAAACCCTGTTTCTAACCGTGTCAGATTCATTATCTATAATCATGAAAATAAGTCTACAACAAAGGCAGACTAGAGAAGTCGAGGAGCAGACAGAATCTTTCAAGAAAACAAAGCAGAAGCTAGATGAAATCTATCAGGACTCTGAGGTAAGTTTTAGAACTATTTCATAAGTGGAAGACTGAGGAGTTAACTAAAAATGTACTATGCTAGACCGGAGCAAGCTTTATCTTTGCTATAGCAAAACTGGAAAACATGGAATACAAAGACATGCAAGTCGCTAACCATGATGGTAGTCGTCTTCCCTTGGGCAATAGCGCCGGACTGCATCGGCCATCGTACTGGGTTGAAAAAGACAAGTCAAAGTCAACCCCCGCAGTATATCGCTGGAAAGACGGAGATATCAGCGAAGCCACTGAATATGAGTTTCACTACCTACAAGGCAAATCATACTTTCTATGCACCACTGACAACATCAAATATGATGTGATTGAGACTCGCTCGCTTATGAGTAGCTGCCCTCAGTCAAAGCCCTGGATTGCTAAGGGTGATGTAACAACAAAGTGCTGCATGAAAGATTATACGAAACCGTTTTCCGATCGAGCCTCCAAGTATACTTGGGCTCCTCCATACTTTAAAAAGCTAGAAGCGCCAACTTATAGCGATGGTAGCTGCCAGTATCTTCGCATAGACTTTGAGGAAGAGCTAAAGCAACGTGACTTGCCCAATGCAGATGACGAATCCTCATATTGGCCAGTAACAGTGAGTGGAACCATTCCGATAGCTAGCCCTTGTTGCGTGCCTTCTCTGTTGCCGTACTGTTTTCAACAGAATCTACGCCAGATTTCGAGCAAATCTGCAACTGAAGAGGAAGAGCTGCTGCAGCCCTTCATGTCTCTATATGGCGATATAGGCATCTTGCTAGGTTTGGCAATCTACTCTGTCATCGATCTCAACGATACAAACCATGAAGGCAAATTTCTTGACCATAATGAGTCTGTTCGCCGAGCCTTTGTTGCCGGTGACCAAGGGCGGCTTCCAAAGCTTCACCAACGTATTTGGACTGATATGTCTGTCAGCGACGGTTGTGAGTTTCTCTTGGATATAGCTTATAAAGAGATACCAAGAAACTGTACCATACTAACAAAGTGTGCTAATTAGATTGCAATTCCGAGCGATGTTCGTCTCGTGGGTTTGTGGTTCATATTAGCAATGGTGCTTCCGGGTCTTTCAACCAAGTCTCATCAGATTTTAGTACGCTAAAGAAGCCATTTATATTCTTTGCACGTAATGGATGGCGGAAGGTAGCACACTAGTGGCGACTAACGTTACCTAGAGACCTACTGTTTCATTTCCCTTAGCTTACAGTGCACTTCAAAATGCTTCCTCTATGTGAATTGGGATACCAGCATATAGTTCGTCTACAATTGTACCTTCAATAGATAATGTATCATATGTTTTCGCCTGTATATAACTGCTCTCAAATAAAGAACTATCATTAGTAAGCTGTCTGGTAGTCTCTTTATGTCAAAACAATGACCTTCAGCCTAAATTAAAACTACGTCGGCCACTTCTCATCGTGGTAACTATGGAAGCAACTACTTATAAACACACGCCGACGTCTGTCCTACCAAACAGGGCATAACACTTTGTATCTTTTGCTATGTTCTTTTTTTTTTTTAATCATTAATCTTATTAAGTTTCTAGAACTATGAAGATACCTTGCTATGTTCTATATACGTGATCAATCTTTTTTTCCACACCGGTACCACAACTTGGCTATTGTTACCGAAACGGGGGAATTCCATCAGGCGAACCGCCCTAGCCGACCATTTTATATATATAGTACACGCCTTTAATATTTAAGTGTCTGGTATAACAACCTAAGATGTACATTCTTATAAGCCACGTATCAACACAGTACTACCCAAAACTTATATTGTATTTTCTTGAATTGATTCCTAGACACAACAAGAGTAACGCTTGATCAATTGTAGCAACGTGGTTACAGGTAACTGGAAAAAGGTAATTTCCGATGAATATCTGACCGTATTTATGTGGAATTTTAATGTTACTGCCCGTAACACCACCCGTCTAATCCGAAAATTGACATGTCGATACATCCATACTATAATCATGGCCATATACTACGGTCACAAATAGTTGTAACCCCCAACATCGCATCGTATGTATCATGAGTCTGGTATTGTATACCTCGCTCATGTGCCACTACTGAGGAATAAGCGTACCAATCGCCAACCTTGCGCCATATTTCATTGAAAACTCTCAGCCCATATATACATTATACCACTGTGCATGAAGTGATGCACGACGTTATCATGAACTAAAATGTGATGTATCCTTTTTTTATAGGTTGTTGAGGCAGGAGATTACCCACTACGCAACTATAGATATAGATTTTAGCCCTTATGTGTATAGCTACACTTACTGATAGTGACTGAAAGATTGTATGGATATGGCGATTGCCACACTCTTGAAATGAATTAATTTAATTTAAGTATCACGATTGTTAATTGGACTCTTCATTATTCCAACTACTCTTCTATGACTCCGTCTACACGACATCGGGTAATCGAACGGCAATATCGCCCGATTGAGTGATGTATCGAACCCATGGAAGCGAAGGGTATTGTAGCTGCAAAAAGAATTAGCTATTATTGGTCTTACAGTACAATTTACGGGATGAAAATTTCAATGAAAACTTACTTTAGGCTCGGTAATTTTGAGATACCGCACTTGGATTCCACTTGTTGTGAAGTAAGGGATCTCGAATTTGACCTGAATTGGTCTCTTGCCACCCTTTCCAGGGCCGCCAACACCGCCCATACTTCCACCGAAGCCACCTGTCATGCCACCGCCATGTTCATCGTCACCGCGTACCGATGGAAGTCCTAGTTCTGCACGCATTAGGAATTCTTTGCTTCCGCCAAACTGTTTGATCTTCCATACGATCGCACTTTGCTCGGGCGCATAATGCACTGAACCAATGTTAGTCCGGAAGCGTGGTGAGTCGGCATCGTCTGGTACTGGGACGATAATCTCGACGTTGTTGGCGGTGCTGCGGCGCTTGAACTGGGCTTTGGCCTTGAGCATGTATTCGATGCGAGATCCGGAATGCGACTCAACTACACACTCTACCCAGATTAATGGCTTAACTTGTGTGTTCAAGCGGTAACTCATGAGTTCAAATTCACCATCAGGCGGGATGAATGAGATTGTGCGGTCGTTTTCAAAGCGTGATAGTCGTACACATTGGTGAAACTTGACGTCTTCCATTTCGATAGCCTTTCCGCGAGTCGTACGACCGGTGGTTTCGAACATTACTTTGTCGTTTAGCCCTAGGCGTAGCTCCGGCATGCCACTTAGATAGCACTTCATTTTGATGGCACCGAGAATCTCGGAGCGCAAAACATCACCGCGCGCAGAGACAAGGAGGTTTAGACTTTCAACAACATCTAGGAAAACCTCATTTTTGCGGTAGCGGATGCCCTCAGATCTCCACGACACGGCGTTTGTAACGGCAATGGGTGGGCGTGCTTGTACTTCCAGTTTGTGCGACTCCTGAGTGATGTATTCTTGCAGAATCTTGGACTCGGTAGTTTGGGGGTAACCAAAGTCCATCATTTCGTCAAGTAATTCGTAAATGACAACGAAATTGTCGCGGATTGATTCCTCTTCTAGTGCTTTGAAATATTCCGTGAACACTTCTACTATCTTGTGTAAGAACAAGAGTATTTCAGCGGCGTTTGTGTTGCGTTTTGTGAGAGCGAGGATGTAGAGGTTGTTGTGACGAATGTACAGGTACTAATGATAGAGTTAATTAAGAGCCGGAATCTGGCGACAGGAGTGGTAGTCAAAACACACGTTGATGCCCTCATGAGAGAAGCATGGAGGAACAGCAGAAGACTCTTCTTCGGCCTCACTGAGCAATACAGGAAATTTCTCTACAGCGGACATGGGAATATCTCCCCTATAGTTTCTGGCCAGAAGAGTCTGTATCATACATTGATTGCTACGTCAGCGGAGCACCTTAACAATAGCACAAGCTATTTTCGGGGGCATTGAGCTGCCGTACCTTGCCCTTGAGATCGAGGAAAAAGAGAGCAGATGCCATTGTGACAATTGGTTGCTGCTATGAGGAGTGGAAAAGGTTCTAGGGTGTTTGTGGGTGGCAGCGTGGAGATCGAGAGGTCGAGATTGTTACAAATGCGACAGCTGGCTCTAGTGTCACAAGCTTGCAACAGGACAAAATACCGTTAAAGTAAGATATTGTATGGCGTTCAACCTGACAAGAAAAACGGAAACGAAGAATGAGTGTACAATGGCCGACGGCAGAGTGATATCTGCGCAGTGTGGCGATCGTGTCCGATTAAAAAGCGCAGGAAGTGTTGAAACAAATGATAACGAACGGGAATATCTTGATTTGAGGTATAATTGGTTAGTATTCCAGAAGGCAGCGATAATAAAGGGACCTTATCGCTCTGCGGTGGTATATCAGGCTGGCTTTTCCTGCTTGTATTCTTTTTTTTTTTTTGGTTTGCTTGCTCTGCATGCCAAAGGAGAGCTGACTTGTCTCAGCCTCATGAGGCTCTTAGTACGAAGTACTACTATCATCACAAGCAGCCACCATAGCGCCCCGCTTGCCAGTGGCTGCCATTGGCCCCTCTTTGTGGTCACGTGATAGCAGAACAAGGTGGATACCTTGGATAGGCGACCCTCTATAAAAGAGTGAAAAGTTTCTCGCAATTCTTGGCTACTCTCTTTTCCTTTCCTTCTTTGTACCATCGCGTCTTTCAGACAGTGCATCTCTTCATATTCTCACATCGATCTTCGCACATTCTGTGCGGGGTTTCATCGTGCTGCCGTTGACGTAGAAGCGATATTTGACGCGTAGACCGACAGCTCAGCTTGCTGTCCCATAAGAACTGCCCACGTATTTTATCCGACCCTTTGCCATTATGGTATCGGATTCGGCTCGTTGCCAGGGCGGTGTCAGAGGGACCGTACATTCTATCAAAAATGATTTGGATATAAAACTATGCTGTTACGAGAATAATGCGCCTGTTCTAGTGGCATGCACTCTTTGTTTGTCTCATGTTCCTGCGTCCTGTATGAATTTGGATACATTTCTGGTTTGTGTCTAGAAAGTGAGCGCATGTACTAATACTAACGAGATGGCCATCGCTATGGTTTGATACCTTGACCAAGGCCCTACAGCCATGCTCATGGTATCAAGCAAGACATGAGTTGCTGTGAAATTACGGAGACATTGAACTGTGTACATAGTAAGATCGCCGCTAAGTTCTGATAGGCTTTCATTGTTGCATTTGTATAAACAAATGTCGTACTAATTCCATATTCACATGTCGAACCGATAACCGCCATTGCGGAGAGGAAAAGGCTCCGATGGCCTGATGCCCATTCAATGTTGTAGTACTGGGTTGGGAGAGAATCTCGAAAACGGTTATGCCGTCTAAAAGCCTCCGGTTGGAATCAAAAAATACTTTAAGGGCACTTGCTACTCGTCTCCCGGGGTGTTGAATTGGTGAAACTACATGATATGTGTTGGTTGCAATGTAAAATGGATGACATTGTTGGAGTCGAGCTCAGATCTCTGCAACTAATATACAGTGTTTAGTCCGTGCTAAGCCATGTTGTACCCCTGCCGATGGATAGCAAAATCTACCGTAACAGGGATTGACACTACATGGCTCCTAATAATTTGCCTCTTTGAATCGAGCACTGCTTGTT
Organism: Endoconidiophora polonica; assembly: GCA_001856765.1. Taxonomy (NCBI): domain Eukaryota; kingdom Fungi; phylum Ascomycota; class Sordariomycetes; order Microascales; family Ceratocystidaceae; genus Endoconidiophora; species Endoconidiophora polonica. The sequence continues at coordinate 23,573 of LXKZ01000370.1, forward strand.
GTTTATATAGACAAAAGCCAACAAAAATGCATGTGATACGATATCCTCCGCTCCTTCAAGCGTCTAACACGTGAAAATACAGCAACCATTTCCCAACAACTTTTTTCTTGGCTTTCAGTCATACCAATTTCAGAGTCTAAACCTACGAATGGCTAGTCAAAGCGACAGTAGAGTTCCATTTTCATGTGATTGTAAGCTTGTGCCCTGAAGAACTTCATATCCATGACAAAAAGCCGGCCGTGATAAGATACCTCAGCACCGTAGAAATAAAACCCTCTATCTCTCACACCTTGAGGCTTACCGGGCCTCTTTAACGCGCTGAAACATCTCACCCCTGAACAAACTAGAAACTGCACGAGCGAAAAACAGGAAATTCATGATTTTAAAGGGCACTCATTTTCTGTGAAACTCTGGAACTGAGTTGAACCTGAGTCCAGTACATCGAACGCTAAAATTCCCACGCTCTAGCCAAAACCCGTGCCAAAACAGCAAAGAAAGTGCTTGCGGGAGTCCTTGCGCACCCTGTCTCTATCGTCTGTCTTGCTGATAGTTGAATATACAATCCGGCCTTTGTTTGATGTGATTTCCGATTGTCCTTCTTTTCATTCTCCTTCATCTGTCCCACGCCTAATCAATCTAATTTACCGTAGTGGCGCTCCCTTTTAGCTTCTGTTACACGTTGATAGACGCTGACAACACGTCTAATCTTAGGTTCTCTCTTTGGTTCTGACCTGCTGCATCGTCTACTTTTTCCATCGTCTCTTATTCTTGATTTCTTCGCGCCTATCATTATCATCCGTGTCCTGGTGGCATCCATAGTGTTTGTTCTTCAGTCTTTATCCCAGCCCGAGGCTCTCGCTAGACACATTCTCGCCAGCTTCCATTCCGCAGCAACTTCTTCGGTAATCTCCATTTATCATCTGTATTGTGACAGGCGCTTCTCAACAATAATTTGAATCCCATCGCCCTGTAGCGTTCTCCAACGCCTTGATGCCGAAAGTGTCTTCCACTGCTACCTTTATCTTCCATTATAACCACTACCTCTCTGTTGCACCTGAATTGCTAGTATCATATTTATCTTGATCATCTTTATCAAACGCCATCACCGACACATCCCGACATCTATTTTTGATTGATCGTCAATCTGGCCAGATAGACTACGATGGCCCAGAATTCAATCCAGCCCGCACAGGATGATGTCATGCCAGGCTTAAATGAGCCTCTCAATGGCGGCGCTAGTGTCCAAGCCCGCCCGCAGCCCGATCTGCAACTCCCTCGCATCCAAGGCCTCGATCCTATGACAGCATCACGGCCAACGCTGCCACCCATCTCCGGCCCGATCTCCTCGCAGGGTAGTCTGACTCCTCTACCTTCTCTTGCGGAGTTCACTGCCTCAATACCTGCCCCGGCTGTTTTAACACAGGCTGTTGCGCCGCCTCAGCCGCATCGCATGCCTTCATTCTCAGAATTAACTGCCGGCGGCGTATCAACAGCTTCGTCTCTCAGCTATCATCACACTTCCATAGATTCAGAAATGTCTGGAATAGGGTCGCCTGATTACATGCGGGTCTCTCGAGCCAGCAGCTTTACAGAGGATTCGGAGCTGAGATTTGTCGCACAAGCATTGGCTGAAATGAAAACTGGTTTGTCGCCCTCGAAGTCTCGCTGTTAAGGCTCGTTAAATGCTTACGTATAAATTATAGGCGCAACATCTACACAACATAGCCCGCAAATGGGCCCTTCTACTCTCAGTAACTCCCCGCGACAGCCTCTTCTCTCCATGATCACCAACTCCCACCCCTTGCTAGCTACAACGATAGGTGGCGCTACCCAGGCTTACAACAACTCCAAAAACTTTTCTCCTCGCTTTAAATCTGGTGCCGAGTATGTTGAGAGTTACTTGAACCCAATTGCGAACACGGTTGGAAACGTAAGTCGCGTTACTGGTGTCGAAGGTGGTGTCCGTTGGATACTTGGTGGTCGTCGACCGCCACAGGGAGCCGTTGATGCCCAACCGGAGGAACAACACTCAAAACGTCGCAAAATCAATGGCGGTGCTAGTGTACCAGCGAGTGAAGACGGGGATCCCCAGGACCGGAGATTATCTATCAGTAGCATTGCTACTGTGTCGGCGTATGATGATGCGATGATAACGCCCGATTACTCCCTGTCACCGGGCACTCCCAACGGTACAAATAGCGCTAATCCACAAGTCAGTCGTGCTCGTGGGCGCGGCAACGTAGGATGGCGTTTGATTCGCTCTACTACCGGTTTAGGTGCGGCAATGAACGAGCAGAGTCTACGCAGTCTCAAATACTGTTTAGCTTGGCTACGCACGGCGAACAAGAACATAGACAACAACATCCACACACTCAAAAACCTTGTCGAGGAATATGATCGTGCCGAGGCCCGTGAACGCGAAGCTCGCCAGGCCAACGGAGGCTCTGGGCAGAGTGCTCGTAGAGATAGCTTGGATGACGACCTAGATATGCAAAGTGTCCCGCCTTTGCTAACGTCCGAAGATCAGAACACCACCCCAACTGCTAGCACCTCGTCCGAACAAGCTGATATAAATGTTCAGAGCCCCAGAACGCGCCGTGAAGTTGGAGAGAGAATTACTCGTCTGAAATCCGATGTCGTCCGCGTCCTCCAAGATACCGTCAACACCATCTCCATTTACGCAGGTGCGACTCTGCCTCAACCAGCCCGCCAGTTTGTCCGCCATAGTCTCATGAGCATTCCTGCTCGGTCCACCAGTGCCGCAAAGGCCCAGGAACGCGAACAGCAGGAAGCTCTTGATCGCGGCGAACGGCCCAATCATCGCACAACCACTCGCCGCAACGCGCAAACAGCTCTACTTGTTGCCCGCGAAGGCCTCCAGGTTATCCTTCAGATTAGTAACGTGTTGGATAGCACTATCGGCAGTGCCGAGCAGTGGTGCGAGAGACTTGGCCGCACACCTGTCAACGGCGCTAATGGTCATGATGATGGCCAAGAAACCAGTCATGGAATCCAAGATGGTTGTAATAATGGCCATCTCAGTGATGCCATCATAGAAGAATCCGAGAATCTTCGCCCCCCTACGACTGCTGAAAAGCGTCCACTTGAGCAATATGCGAATCAGTAAGGCTTTGTCCCTTCCCAACACAAGAAAAAAGGGGCCATGATCGTTCGCCTCTAGATAGTCCCGGTACATTTCATTTTTCACTACTTCATGATACCACCACACACACACCACTTACTGCTGTTATATTTCAGCCTCCTCTATACGTCATATCTCTCTTTGTCGTCATTGATGCTTTCGTGCTTCATTCTTTTGTTTTGCTATCTTATTTCAATTTATTATACTTGGTTTTTCGGTTGTCTTTTTGTCTTGAGTGGGTGTCGAAAGTTTTATCGCTCCCTAAATAAATATTGGAGGGAAACTGTTTGGTGGAAACGGAGTTGTATCTTATTTTTTCGATCTTTCAACAAAGTTTACTGGAGTTTGGAAATAAATCAAAAGCCAATTTTCGGCTGCTTTGTGTCTTGATATCCGAGTTCCAATTCATGACGTCGATTATATAAATGCATAGTTATCCGTATATCATCAGGTGAAAACGTGTATTCAATCTGACTATGCGATGAACAGCATGATACTACATGTCAGTTAAGATCTCATGTTTATTTAGATGAGAATTTTATTTATAGGAAGGTAATGAAACAAAATGAGGTTAAACGCCCAGAACGCCATGCAGAAAGGCCAGTCCTAGTGACAGGAGGTAGTGACTGGGGGAGGGAAAGGACATTTAGCCAATGCAAGCCAAGTGCATAAGAGTATAAAAAAAAGCGTTGACATCTGGAGCCAATGACGGCCGTAACAACTAGAGATCTGCCGTTATTGGCTAGATTTCATCTTCTCCTTGAAACTTAGCATTTCGATGAATGCTGTGACTTGATCGGCCTCTGTCTCAGCTTCCTTTTTCTGCTCATCCGTGGGTTCCGTCATGAGATCCTGGATGCCAATGGTGCCTGTACCGGCAGCAGAAATTTGGCTCTGGGGCACCAGAATATGGCTATCACTGTCTAACCATCCAGGAGCGATACGCCGTTTCTCAGCCAACTCAGCACTGGCGAATCGTTCTTCCAGAGCGCGCAGCTCTGCATCAGCATCGGCTTGTAGTTGGGCGAGATGCGCTCGCAGTTGTTGGCAGGATGCAATAATAGCATCCGGATGAGCAGCATGGCCACCGCGACTCGTTACATAGGGCATTTTTGTCGATCCGTTGTTGTTAGTTTCGGTAGCTGCAGTAGCGGAGGTTGAAGTCGAGTTCGACATGTTTTGCGTTATGGTCGAGGATACTTCGGTGATGTACCGACTCGCGGGGAGCACCGAGGGGAGCTTTGTGTAGTTGTAGCTCAAGGTTGGCGCAGATGGAAGTTTCACAAAGGGCGACACAGTCAGCGGAACCTGTGAGAGGACGTTGTTGAACTCTGATAGTGGATGCAGTCAGCGAAACTGATAGGGCTAGAAGCCTCCAAGTTTGGACCGGCGTAGTTGTATGTTGTGGTGTGTTGAGGGAGAGGGAGAAGAAGGGGATAACCAAAGGAGAAGAAGCAAGCTTGAGAAAAGAAGATTAGTGACTTACGGTTATCATAATTCTGTGACATGTCGCACTCTCGATACTCGACTGGCTGCCAGCCTGCGTGCTAGTTTGCAAGTATGAAGCAAGCTCTCTCTCTATCCAAGTAGGTAGCTTTGGGTGAGCACTAAATGACGTCGATCAGACTGTTTGTTTTTATGTGGGGCTGCCCCATTAGTATTGCACCTACTAATACTAGTCACGTTCAGATAACCAACTCAACTATTTATGGATAGATTTGTATTAGTGGGACAAGGCTGCAGCCTTATTTCGATATCGTCTGTGATTTATCTATATTTAGACAATCAAAGTCTGACAGTAAACGTTTCTCAAAGAGAGATTCATATCACTTCATATCTTTTCTTGAGATATCCGATCTTATCAGAATGCTTCCAATCACCACCCGCAGTCCTCCCAGTTTGGAGGACTTTATCAGTCTAGCTGATTACCAGAGCCAGACCCCTCAGAGTTTCTATGACGGGAAGCCCGTGCTTCACTACTATGCCACCGGTATCAAGGGCTGGATATCGAAGGATAGCGCTGGCAAACTACCTATTTTCCCTGTGTCCAATGCAGAGCAAAGACCGACAGAGCCTGAGAGTAAAGCACTAGCCGAAGACCAAGCTGATCAGAAGATCGAACAGGTGCTCGATTTGTTTGTTAATAGCGAGTAAATGAACCAGAAGCCGGGATGTTAGCAGTGTGCTGTTAACTAACATGGTCTTAGGAATTTTACCATCTTCAACCAAACTTCTGAGGTTGGAATTTCAATACCATACCCCTCAATCGCAATCCACGCGGCATCTTCACCCAAGTCAGGCGACTATGCAATCAAGGCACTCTGGATGCAAATCCAGCTGAACGACGGGGGCTCTGGTGACGACGAGTACGAAGATGTCGAGCTAACACTAGTCCCATCTCAAGAAGCTACGGAGCCCCACGAGGCTACAAAGCTCTACACTGCTATATCTGCCTGCTCAGATCTACATCCAGATCCCACAGTGGAGGGAGAGGATGATGATGACGCATACCCCGATATCATCTTCGAGGGCAGTGCTGAGCATGAAGCGCTTGAGGGCTACTCGGGCGTTCTGCGTGGAAGCACTAACGGTGGCCTACCGCCTCCTATGCCGGGTAGTGGCGGATGGATCACTGCTGAAAACGTACACCAGTTCTTCGATACGGACGGAAACTACATTGGCGGACCGCTAAATAGAGAGCAGGAACAAGAAGAGCTAGGCGAAGGTGCCGGCCGTGTGAGATCGCGAGATGAAGTTGATGCTGAAAAGGCAACAAACGGAACAGAATCTAACGGCACCGAGGAGTCAGAGAGTAAGAGGGCGCGTATGGATTGAAATCAGCTATATGAACAAACTGGCATATATAGTAATTCACTAACGAAAATATAATTGTACAACTAAGTTTCAAATGAGACTGGTAGCATGGTTATATCTTAAAAACTGCCACTGAAAAGGACACTACCCGCAACTAAATATGAGCATCTTCCAGCTGTAGAACCTGAAAAACACCCGACTCGGACAATCAGTAAGAAAAGATAAAAATAAAAAGAAACTCAAAGACAGTAATATAGTAAACTGTGGTGAGTTGATTACAACCTTTGGTATACAAAACGAGAGTGGGCGAAGCCAGAAAGATAACGCTAGTCATGAAATAGAAGGACGAAAGAAATAATTAAGATAAGCTACTACTAGGCAGCATATGTGCCGTTAGCAAGCGAGCGACTACCAGAATATTTAGATGAACTATCAGGTGACGAGCCCATGAGGAATCCGTTATCGTCGTAGAAGCTAAGGCGCTGGAGGCCGCTATCGTCAGACAAAAGCAACACATCGTCAGTCTTAGCAAACGTGACAGAAGGCTTTCGCACTGGCTTTGAGTTTGGTGTGATTACGAGGTTCTCGTCTGTCCATGTGCTCGTGCTTTTAGTCAGCGCCGGCAGTTCCATATCCGGTTTACTCATACCACGCTGTTGTTGCTGATACTGCCTATGCTGCTGTGGCTGCTGGAAGGAGCTCTTGCGAGACAATGGAAGCGAGAGTTGTGAAGAGGAGGCAGGGCTAGAGAGACTCGGGATGGATGGCGATGGACGGATGCCTGCGCGCATATCTTCACGACTGGCCTTGGACATGACTTGCACCTGGCGCCTTCTATGGTGGGAGGCACTACCGCTAGGGCCGCCTGATATTCTGTGGCGCGAATGGTGACCGTTGGCTAGGCTGCTACTTCCCGTGTTACTGAAGCGGCTGACGGAACCACTGCTGGTCAGTCCAGAGTACGTCTGGCGGCGATTATAGCCATTCATAGAAATGGGCGGGGCACTGTTGGGAGTTCTCTGTTGGCCGCCGTTATAATAACCGTTTTGGCCGTATCTATGCGGAAGAGTTGGGCTATCCATGAGGCCGACACCCATTCCCAAGTTGTTAGGCATGCCCATCATACCCATCTGCATCTGCATCAGGTTCATATTAGTGTTCATCATGGACGGCGTGCCGGCATAGCTGTACGAACGACTAGCCGGTGTCTGGCTATTTCTACGGCGCAGCTCAGTGATAGTGACATCAAGCGCAGTAGCAGGTGTCAGATCAAATGACCCAGAACTCAAGCTTTGTGGGATAAAAACCCCCGAAGCACCGGCGCCGCGCGCCATGGCCATCTGGAAGGACGGACTGGGAGTAAGGCGAGACTCGGACACGCCCAGCAGCGAGTTGCTCGAGTAAGCCGAGCTCATAGCCGAGGCGCCACTCACCGAGCGCATGCCGCTGACGACAACAGTAGGCACGTTGCCTGCACCGCGACATCTATCAGGCGTTGAGACACCAGACTTGGAGCTGAAAACGCCGCGGCCGAGCTTGGTGCTGTTCGGCTCCGGTGATGAAGATCCAGAGGTTCCAGGAGATGACACTGACGCAGCACCGTGGTCGTGTGTGCCGAGAGTCGGCGATGATCGCATAGGCCGCAAAGCCTTTTGGGGCCTCTGAGGATCGCCGTGCTGCCTCTGTGTCAGTTGCTGGCGCTGTTTAGCTGCAAGGACCCTAGAGCGCATGCCGGCCGACGGCGTGACGGTACGGATTTGACAGCCCTTGATCGGCGTAATCATCCGCGCATTGTCGTTGTTTTTGACGGTGCGCCCACGATTGCCGCTCAAGTTACAGCTAGCGCTTCTAGGAAGATTCCCAGTGGTGTTGGACTTAGGCGCCAGGATGTCCGGATTAACTGCCAGACTCCGCATACTACTTCCAGGAGTTGCGGGGCGCGTACGCTTCACGGGAAGTCGGTAGTCGTCTTTTGCCGGGACAGCCGGTGGAAGCTTAGCAAAGGGGGAGACAGTGAGGTTGCCGCCGGGCTGGCGATGCCGGACTGGAGATCCAGAAGCGGTAACCTGTGATGGCGAGCCGACAGATGCAATAGAGCCAGAAGGCGGCGATCCAGGACATGCTGGCAGGGGTTTGTTTGCCAGGCTCATGCCAGAAGAAGAGCATGCTTGACGACGCGGGGGGGGACACGAGTATACTTTACGGCTATGTCCAGAAGTATCTGCTGCGGCAGTTGTCGATAAGGATGGCGGGTTGACGGACAGATGCTTGGTCTTGGGGAAGTTGCGCAGAATAACAGAGTTGAATGGATCATCGCTACTGTAGGAGTCGCCGGCGTCGTCACGCTCATTGCCCTCGAACTTGGTCGAGGCTTCAGACATGGCACCAGTAGAATGCGGCGGCGAAGGCGCGTCTTCACGCTCATCGGCACTGTACAGAGTTGACAAGGCCGAGGAAATATCGCTGCATGCAGAGGGACTACGTGAGTCACCGTCGTGATCAGGTTCGTTTGCCGCCACTTCATCCACATCGGGCGCAGTAGTGAAAGTATCGCTATCATCGACCTCGGTCGACTCGTGAATCGGTAGAACCAAGCTGCCTGCAGGTGACAGGACAGTGCTGAACTCCTGTGTCAAGATGCTCTCGTGCTCAGTCTCTTCGTCCTCGTCCACGACACCGGTTTCCTCCTCGGATCCAGACGCATATTCAACGATGGCCCGTTCCATGCGCATATCGTCAGGTGTCAGAACACTCCACTCATCCACATTCAACGTGCACGCCAACTGTGCCTGCTCCGGTGAGTTTGACTGCGGACACTGGGAAAACTCCGGGACGCGGCTCGGCGAGCTCTTGAGAGACCGAGCCTTGGCCGATGTCGGAGTACGCAGAACGCTAGATATGGCCGGCGTTGATTTGGTTGGACACAAAAGGCGCTGCTCAGTGCTGCGGAGAATGTCACGCAGCTCGGCATCAGCACCCTCGGGCTTGCCGACGCTTCCGGAGACGCTAGTTCGAGGTGGCGTGCGAGGACTAAGACTATTGGTAGTCTGTGAACTAGGCGGTAGGTTTATAGCAGTACTAGACAGGCTACTACTGGTGATATCCTGGCCGTAACCATGAAGAATATGCGCTGTGGCAGCACCAGCACGGTTGTCGAGCGAGCGTTTGCCGGAGAACATTGGATATGGCACACTGGGGTTGCCCATAGTGTAGAACTTCTCGCGCTCCTTCTCGGCAGCGTCCATGTCCAGATCAAGAGTGCTCTGGATAGTGATCTCGGGGAGTGTTGGCGAGCCTACTAGCCAGGCATTATGCAGAGACTCCATCCTTGATCGGTACGGCGAGCTATGCTGCATCACATCCGGACCATGCAGGGCGTCTTCGTTGATCCAGTTGTCCTTTCTGCGGTTCGATCCCAGGCCACTCTGTAGCGAGCTGAAGCGCCGCATCGAATTACTTTTACGGAGAGCGTTCTTGTGCGTCAGACTACCGACGTAAGATTTCTGTCGCGGCCGGAAAAATGAACGAAGGCCGCGTTTTTCAGTGCAAGCATCATTGGGTGATTCAACTCCATTAAGGGTCGATGCGCTTTCTAGAGCAGCCAAGTTCCGAGTTCGCGCGGGCGATTCGGCTGATGACGTCTCGGAGGCCGCTATAGCGCGTTTGCGGCGAATAGATATGATATAAAGCACGACTGATAAGCCGCCGGCAACTAACACGCTACCGCCTATAACAGCGCCAATGATCCAGTTTACAGAGTCTTCAAGTGGCCCACGAGTCACAATAAGTATCGGGCCAGAACCGTGTTCATTGCTCTGGACGGCCGGCATACTGAAAGACAAATAAGGGTGCAATATTAGAAAGCCTCTGTAGTAAAGTATAAAGAGGAGAGGCGAACGCAAGAGATAGAACAAAGAAAAGATAACAAAGTCAAATCAGTTGGCAAATTAGTAATGAAAGATGGTATCTGAAAGAAAAGAACACATCAAGTTGTTGTTGTTGTTGTGATAACGAATGACAAGAATCGAAGATAATCGGCTCGAGAAGAGACGAAACTCTCATAGAGACTCAATAGAATAAAAAGAAGATGAAGAAAGGAAAAAAAAAATGTGACCAGAAGAAGAAAGAAATGTCAAGTCAAAGCACCATCGAAGAAAGCGGGATAGGACGCGCCCCAAACATAAAAGAGGCTACTGTTGCTTGTATCCAGCCGTTTTTGTTATGTGCCAGAAATGTACGCAAACACGGTCTTGTTACCCAAAATTCACAGGAAATGCTCTCGTATCTAGCAGAATCGTCGACTGGAATCTCCAATCCAAGACAACGCTGCCACAGACCAACCATCCATAGAGAGATAAGGCACCCAAGTGCTCAAGCGCTCCGGGCGTGAAGCCGGCCTAAGCAGCCGATGCGGCAGTTGCTAAGATACACATATTAAGCGTGTAAAGTACCCAAACTAGCCGCTAAGTCATACACTCAGCAATCTAAGCAATGCGATAACCAGCCTATAATATTGGTATCAACAAACGTGCTTCGCTAACGATGGAGATGGGACCTTGTTGAGCCTAAGAAGCATGAGCGCCGTTGACAAGCCATCCAATATTCACTGCTCTATGCCATCCACCAGCAGTATTTTCCGTTGTATCGCACCTTCTCGTTCCAAGGGGGCAATGAGGTTAGTAGTCGTGGAATGCGTTCCTGTGGCGCCAGGAATGCGTTGACTACGAGCAGCAGACAGCTGACATTCTTTGGCGCGGCAGCTACATTTTCTAGCTATACTGTATATCATGAGCACCGAATAGTAAACGAAAGCCTGCGAGTTCATACCAGCCATTTCGATATCACGAGAGTATCATTATATTACACAGGCGACGTCGCTAGCTTATCCGCAAAGCAGGGATTCTATTAATGGTCTAGTTGTAGCAGCCCCACCCACTCTCACTTACACGCTGTCATTCAGGTCACGTGCGCAATCTTCAAGCACAACATTTACCACTCTGCTTTGGCTATAAATACAAGACAAAAAAGAGATATAAGGAAGCAGTTCAAAATTGGAGCGCAAAGGCAATCAAAACTCAATCAATTGTTGCATATCTCTAGAATATGAATAAGACAATAGATAGCATATCCCAGTTGGAGAGATGGAGGGGGATCTGTTGCAATTTGGGTAGTGGCCCAAGGAACAAGCTATCCTGATAGTATGCTAAAATTAAATAATGTAGGAAACAGAACAACATACAAGAATAGGCACGGAATGATACATGATACAAATGCTCCCTTAGCTGCTCAGTCTCTTCACGGACCATATTGGCAAGCCCTATCATATCGCACAGATCAGAAAAGTAGGGGAGAAATCAAGTCGACGGAATCACATTCATGGAACGGAACACAGGATGTTGACGATGCATACATTGCGCAGCATATATGAATCTCTATCTCGTGATGATGATATAGCAAGTCAAAATGAAGACATAAAAAAATAGAATAAAACAGAGTAAGCAAATTGGAAAACATGTAGAAAAATCGTAAATCTTGTTCGTTGTAGATTGTTTTGTTGTTTTGCTTATCTTTTTTCTTCTTTAGCCACACGTTCTCTATTGTGCTCATTCTTGATAGAGCATAAAGTAGACGATCAAAGAGACTGAAAAATACAAAAAGATAATAGGAATAAAAACAGGTGTTTGTTAACAAAAAAGCGTCCACAGTTCGAGAAACTTCTCGCGCCTAGTAAAAATGAGTGTAAGAAGAGAAGAAGAATCTGCAAAGACAGAAAAGAAAAAAAAATGACAAAAAGAAAGTTAAATAAAGAAATGGAGAACAAAAAAAATAAGAACAAAAGCAGACACCATACAGTTGTGATATATCTCCCAAGTCCGCCCCCATGATAAGCAAATAAAGAACACAAAACCTAACGGCTTACTCCTCTCCATACTGTTTCTTTAGTTTAGGTGGGGAGTTTTCGGAGAGTTCTATGCCTGGCTGTCAACCATGGGCTTCCTCTGGCTAAACGGTGCCCGCTTGGCATAGGCGGCGCCAGGGATACCAGTTGGTTGAGCGCCGGTGTCGCAACCTGTGTTGCAATCAATCCACGCTGTCTCGGTGACGGTCGCCTGCTCCCAGAGGATCTTGTACACGACGCCAGAAGTGGTAGCCCACTCAGTGCTATAGAACTTTCCAGCATCGGGATCGATGGAGCTACTAGTAGTGGTGACAGCGGAGTAGGAAGTCACGGCGGGCGCCGGGGTATCGACAGCCGCAGCGGATACGTCCAAGGCAGCGACAGGGCTGGCAGTAGAGGTGAAGGTAGTGACAGGGCTGGCAGTAGAGGTGTAGGTAGTGACAGCCAATGTTGTGGGTGAAGATCCAGGTAGGCCTAAACTCAATCCTATCGACAGAGAGCCACTGGAAAAAGCGCCATTGTCAGAAGTGTTATTGGCGTAGGGGACATCAATGCCGCCAGGAAGGCTAGCCAGATCCTTGTTCTCCGATAGAGCAGCGCTAACAACGTTCTCCAGTTCGCACTGAGAAGAAATGCTCTTGTCGACCACAGTGAAGACGCCACAGTCCTCAATTTCGCCAGAGGGGTTAGTGCATTCCTCAACAGCCATCTGGAGAACAGACTGATCCCAGCCGCTCATGAAATCACCGTGGAATCCGAAGCCTATCTACAATGTTAGTATTATTTCTTTCTTTCAAGGCTTGCTAGCTATGAGCCAAAAAAAAAAAAAAACTTACCAGTAGCGTCACCGTTAGAGATGACAAACTGGCCATCCTCGCCATCAAAGTCCTCAGTGCTAAAGAAAGTCTCGAACATTAGACCAGGAAGACCAACAGGGTGAGTCGAAGGGCAGTCGCCAGTCATGACCAGGTCGGGATAGGCCACGTGATCCTGGTGGCTGGGGCTATCCGTGTTGACCCCGTCCCAGCAGCTGGGGAACATCAGTTCGATACGGATGCCATTGGGGCAGTTAGCATCCAGCCAGCTCTTCTCCGGTAGGTAGTGGCGGTGCAGGGTCGATTCGCCCTGCTTCTGGTAGTTGAGGCAGTTGAAGCCGATAGCACGTTCGGCCAGTGCAGTCTGGCTAGTAATGCCATCAGAGTACCATTCAGACTTTGGCGGGTCGGGATCCATGGCGTTTCCGGTGGTAAAAGTACGACGCGCATTGTTACCGGCAATCATACGGAAATTGGCCGGGAAAGCAGTTATGTTCTTCATGTTAAGGAAGTAGTATGCCAGAAGACCGCCACCCTCGTTGACCTGTGTGAACGCGCCGGTCTTGGCACTCTGAAAGTACAGCGAAGGGGTCCAATAGGAACTCTTGTCTTGGGTGACACGGCACGAGGTGCACGATCCGCCGCGCAGGTCATCGTAGTCGGCAGACTCAGAAAAGCCATTTGTGCCGTAAATAGAGTGCATGTGAGCACTCAGGGTACCGGGGTTAATGATAGGATCTATACGGGCAGTACCGACAGTGGTTGGGCACTCCATACGCCAAAAGGCCGATGCCATGCCCAGGCTAGAAGCCAGTAAAGCCGCAGAATTCTTCATTATGTGAATGAATCTACAAAAAGCTGTCAAGTAGTGTTAGAAACGAGAAGTAGACGAAGGAACGTTCGGTTGGTGCTCTATGCGTGCCACAATGAGGCAGCCAAGACTTGAGAGAAAGAAAAGGAAAGACAGTCCTTATACGGTTTAGACAGCTAACACTATGGAAAGAAGGGGCAGGAAATAAGAACAAGCGACAAAGAACAGCAGTGCGGCACCAGAGACCTATATCGAAACTTTCGCAAAGCTACTTGGTGGCCCTGGTGAACTACTCTCCACGAGGTGCAAGAAATCGAAACGAAGCGGCAATGCAAGGAGAAGGGGGGCCAGATTCCAGAGGAAATAAAAGGACCACGTTCGTCCTCATAGAGAGAGCAAATTGGAAGAGAAGTAAGTATTGGGGGGGGGGGNNGGGGGGGGGGGGGGGGCAAGATGAAGTCACTTAGGAATGTTAAATCAGCGTAGGAGAAAGAGTCTTGCAGCACAAGGGAGATATATAATCTCAGATGGGCGACACTTCAGAGTCATACTCCGTAGAACAGGCGACGTGTGTGTATACACATCAAAGTTTGAGGATAAGCAAGGTAAGATTGGTGAATGAATTGGGGGGTGAGGGGAGCATGCAATCAATGGAAGGGTTTATAAGAGACTTCATACAACGGATAAGGGGACAGTTGACAGGGCAAGCAAAGACGAGCCAGTCAAGAATATCAGGAACCAGGAATAAAACATGTACATACCTTTTGAGGGGGTTCCCGCAGTTTCTTTAGAGACTAGGAAAAAAGAGCGTTCGAGTACGACGGTTTAGCGAATGAACACCACGCAGAAGATCGGCGCAGATAAGAAGCAAACGCCGTTGTGTAAGGTTCTTTTTTTTTCACTGTAGCTTATGAATGTCTGTTTGCCAAATAGGCAAGACAGAAGAGGAAAAAGGGGCGCGTAGGCGGGTGAGAGGGTGTCTAAGCCAAGCTGAAAACAGACGGGCGAAAGTACGACACAGAGAGTAAGATATGAACGCCACAAGACGAGAGTGAATACGGGAAGCGTTGAGAAAAGAGGCTTTCAAGTGGAGAGGGAGATGGGTGTGGGGGGGGGGTATCGTAGATGAATAGAAGCGATGAATGAAGGCGCTGTGAATGCTAATCTATGCACAAATAATGAGGGACAAAAATATAGCTTAAAGAAAGGGTCGGACAGTAGACCAAGGGACTACGAAGAAAGAAAGTAAAGAAAAGAACAAAGAGGCAGACTTCTTAGGATGTCAATATAAAATGAGAGGCAGTGCCCGTGGGCAGGAAGAAGAAGAAAGTTGAAAGGAACGGCTGGGAAGACAAAGCAAAAAACCGTGATGATAATTGAACCAAGAACATAAAAAGGAGGAAGAACGTCAAGAAGCGGGCATCGTGGGTATTTTCTACTAAATAGAGCAAAGACTTGTAGATGGTGTCTAGTGCCACGAATAGCATACTAGCGAGTAAGCCTTTACACACTACTATGTACATTCTCTCTTTTCTCCTACTTGTAATCTCTCCCGGCTTCTTCTTCATCTTCTGCCTACTTACTGTAACAAGAATGGATCAAGCCCAGCGTTGCAGCGTCAAGGAGTAGCTTGAGTTTGATCAGGGGGGGTGATGATTCTGCAAGAAGCAAATTAAACGATTTTATAGGTCAGAATGAGAAAACTAACACTAACACAAGAAAAGCCTGTGTGTAATCCAGGGACCAGGGGCTGTTGCAAGAAACCGTTCAGGGTTTCTTTCCATCTCCCAGAAGTTCTGAAGAGGCAAGCCAAGTTTACCCAATTTGGTCTCTTGAGTCTCTTAGTCAGTCATCCTACTGTGAAAATCACCATATCCAGAAGTCCCCTCCGTATAATCCTCCAGCGTCCTGCTTGAAGCCGACGTGCCGCTCAGTGCATGATACCAGGCTTGATACCGGGCATCATCCACTCACAGCGTAGAAGCAGATGTGGGCTTCGTAGGACAAGCAGTCTCTGAACTAGTACCTGTTTCTCTCTGTATCTGTTGCCATTGTTTCCAAGGCTTTCTTTGCTGGGAAACGCCCCTTTCTTGTGCTATTCTCATGCAGGTACCTACTGCGTTCTTCGGCCTCTAGAAATCACTGATACAAGTCATCAGATACCACCAAGCAGATTACATGATGCAGCTTCAGGCCCCCCCCCTCCCCCTTCCGTTGAGCAGTCAGTACCTGAACGAAACGTCGTTAAATATGTGACTAGGGAGCAGCAGCAGAAACGCTGCCTGCCTGTATATGTACCAAAAAATATGATATTTACCTGTTTAGGTGACCGTCGAACGGCGTAGTCACTGCAAATTTTACAAGTTGAAAGGCGTCTTGTCTCCTCCTACCCCAAAAGAATCCCCATCATCATCCACTAAACTTGTTATTTTTGGTAAGTTTTGCCTCTAGTCTGCGCCTCGCCGTAAAATAAAAACATCGTTATATTTGATAATAACCCACGCGATGGAAGGAAGAAAACAAACTCCACGCTTCTTCTCTCCATATGCCATATTATCGGATGTCGTGCGTGGCCGATAGAAGTCAGTTTGTTCATCGGTTTCTCTTCGTCACAACGTCCCATTAGAACATTCCAAGCAAGCAATGCAGTCTTGACATCCAAGTTTGCTTACCTTAGCCCACTCACATGCTCACATGCTACCATCTGCAATCCGCCTGTACACTTTAAGAAGAAGGCTGATCATGTTCACAGGCCAGCTTAGCGTCAGTGCATCGAATCCGCATCCTGCATGGGCCGAAAATAACACACGGAGCTCCAGACATCCTAAGTTGTTATGTCTTGCTTTTTGAGAAAAGAGAATAGTTAATGGAAATATGATTTTTTTTTTTAAAACGCCAGTGCATGTTTCTCTTCTGACGTCAGTGAAAGCTACAATATAATCTCAAGTCAGCTTCCGGTTCGTGCCGAGAGACTTTCAGTTACTCATGATACTAGTGATGCTGATATTACAACAACGAGCAATCAAAGATGTTGAAGAAGAAAAGAAACCAGGGGAAAATAGCAACGCGCGAAAGGGGGCATAACACTACATATGCTTCATTAGGGGAAGCAAGCCCTGGACAACAACAGGGCAAGTGTCCCGGAGATCGAGAGTTATAGAGTCGATGATCACAGGGCTACAAGCCGTCATTAGACCTGCTTCAATTTGTTTTAGAAATAATCAAATGCATTGCGGATCGACAAGTCATATTTAGGTGTGCAAAACTATGTAGCATACGTCTGGATCGGGAAACATAGGAACCAGATATGAACAGACAGCTTTTAGTACTGTGAAGTAGTTGTTCTAGCCGATACTTATTGCATTAACCTTATTTAGTTTCCAGAACTAGTTACGTAGTATGAAAAAATGCTACTATTGCAAATGTTTTTTAGCTGTGAATTTGTATATAGTACCGTGTATCAGATGTAATTGCACTGCACTAACATTAGACATGGTGTAAATTGGTTGTGTTAAAGGCACTACTAATAATGGTTTGTCTGAATCGGTAGCTTTATGACGACGGGCTATAATGCACATCGTATTACACGTGTAAGCATCAGACGACACGTTGTTTTTTTCTTCTTCTTTTTTTTTTCTTTTTATCAAGAGACGCCCGTCTTCTACAACAACTTGAATAGTGTCAGTATTCTATACAATTTAGCCTGTGTTAGGGTTCGCGATAGTCAAGAATAGTTAGTAGCAAGGGATCATGGCTTAGCTTTGGAAAGAGGATAATTAGGCCATAAATATCGTGGCGGAGAGGCCTTGGAATGCACCTAGCAATATCCAATTTGCCTCTGATCCTAAGTTGTATCCCTCTGTGAGCCTCCTATAGATTGATGCAAAAAGGAGACGTGGTGATGTTAGATGAATCTTAATACCAGTCGCATGGCTGTTCATTACTGGGCTGGTGTTGAATTGACTGACTGGGCGACCAAAGGTCTGGGACGGCTTAGGCATAGAACCGACGTTTGTGCGTACCAGCGATTGAGGCTACCATCTCAGGCACAGTCAACAAGTCACCATAGCGACTAGAAGAATATGACTATATAAAGAGAGGTTAGTCCTGATTTAGCTCTCAAATCTCGACTGGGGGCGTTGGACTTCTCTTCTCTGTGTTCTCTTTGGCCGCAACCGTCGTCAACTAATAGCTCGATTGATCCTTCGGCGCCTTAGAGGCATTGTGTGTCAGTCCTGGACAATCAAACATCCAACTCGAAAAGCTTTCAATTGGCCCTAGGATAAAGTTAGAGTTGATGGATACATGATGTGTACTAGGGTTAGTAGTCTTCTAGATTGTGATTGGCCTGTTACATTACTAATATCCACACTGTCCATGCGACTACTAGACCAGGGTTTTCTAACTTACAACAAAGAAAAAAAACGCTTCTTCCATCATCGCCGCCACTGGCCAATGCGAAAGTGACGAAGCAAGCGAGTTGTGCTGCCTGAGCTCACGTCAGAGGGAGATTTTGTGTATTGTATACGTCGAGGGGTTACTCTGAATGAGGACTTTGGTTTTTTAAACCTTTGATTTTATGAAGTTTTTCAAGAACTATGAAGACAGAATGAAGACGCTCCCGTTATGAAAAATAAGCGCCAATAGGCAGGGGACAGAGGCTGTATTTTAACGAAAATAACAAGAGAGGTCTTAAACGCGCCTTTTTTTGAGTAAGAAAAGAACGAATGCAGCATAATAATCGCCAGCGGAAGAGCTCATGCAATAAGTTTCACGCGTTTCGGGTTTTCGAAAGGATAAAATTATTCAACTAAAAAGTCAGAGGAATGGCTTTATATATTATTTTCAGAGTGAAGAGCTCTTCCTGTGGAGGTTAACTCATTCTTCGCAAGAGTCGCGTTAAATAATATCTCTTTACAACAGAACAAAAAACACCCCTCTCCAACATCTCAACCCCTGCCGATTGGCGCTTAATATGTATACCGCGTTTAGTTCATGCTACGGTCATGGCGTTGAATGTCGCCTTGCCATCGCCCACTGACTCCTATGAAGCCCGTTCGATGATGCTCCGCGCCTGTCACAGACCAAGACATCGTCATCTTTCACCCAGTCCAATATCGAAGCCCACGGTAGAAGGTCTTATGGCTTCTAGTAATCAATCAGTTAGCAGAAAGGGCTCTCTAGAGAGAATAGAAGACATGAAGAAAAGAGCGAAAAAACCGTGCGTCTGCTGTCTACTTAACGCCGAGCCACAAAACGATACTTTCCTGTTTTGGAATCAAACCAATCACATATTCGCACTGACTAGACCTTCTGTTCGTTGTATTTCCTTCTTTTTTTTTCCCTGTTATGTATAAACGGGTATGTCATAAGTTGCTATCACTACAAGTGGTTGGCTCGATTGCTCATGATATTATATAATCATCAACAAAGTCCGTCAGGTATCGGTTCAGACCAAGCAGAAATGACATGTACTATTCCTTCTATGAGCTAGGTCATATTATAGAAACAGAGGTGGAAAAAAAGATACAACACTAATATCTTCAACCATGTGTTGCTAGCCTTATGCTATTGCTACCAAATCACCTCCTCACGGCCTAATTAAGAGCTCGTTCTGTGGCCCGAGCTTCTAGAACAAGTCGTTGCCCAGCCCGGTTATCTCTACCGAAGCATGGTTTTCCAGGTAGCAACACAATATGGCGTTTATGTTTCCTACTTTGTTTAGTTTATCGCCTTTCCATCTTCTGTAATACCCACTCGAACCGACATCATCTTGAAGAAACTCGGATTAGACATCATTCAAACATTAGTATAGGTTTCCAGGCGGCTGCCCCCCCTGCTGTTCTTTTTGGTCGTGTTTGCTGTTTACTGCCGTTGCCATTACTATCACTATATATTTGTTTGCATTTTCTAGGCCAAGACAAATTGTATGAGTAAAGGAACACAATCTCAAGAATTGCAGCCTATAGTTACAAGGAAACCTCGCCCCATTACATTGCTGTAGGTTTACCCAATTAGTATCTACTTTATATGCAACGCCATACCTTGCCGCTAACACTAAGTTTGTTTGCCAGAATCTACTATATACTAGCTGCACTAAATCATAGTTTCAGTAGTAGTGACTGGCCAATATATATGTATGATCTTGAGGCTACGACTATAATCTCTTTGCATTGACGTATTTGACAATTTAGTCACGCTCCGGGGCATTCTGTATTATAACGTAGACAAACTTTGGGCGATAACATTATTATCTGGTCGGCCTATCTCTCTTTTTTTTGGAATACAAGTAGAAGTAGAAATTGTTGGTTCTTGAACTGAGAGCCTGAGGAAGCTGCAAAACAAAATCACGGAAGTGTCCTGTTAAACTTGCTAGAAAAAAACCCTTGTTTTCTCGGTACACTGTCTTCCCGTCTTTTATTTACTTAGTCTCACGATATCCCGGCCTACAATACAATACTGGCCAGCAGGACCCTGGTTGCTCTTCGTTCTTAGCAAGTTTCATGTCTCCCTTTCCCCTTTGTAGTATTTCATATAGTTCCGTTTGCCGGCGAGTTTAAAACCTAAGCTCATGTTCTCCTGAGAAAAATTCTTTCTTTCCTGTGTTTCTATCCCGACATCGTCCCCATATATGTCACATATCATAAACTTGATACCATGCAGTATCACATGTGAATAGACTGCTCAGCATAAACTTTGTCAGTCTGATCGAGCCTCAGATAAACATCTGGCTGTCTGCCATGAAAATGCTTGATATGGCCTGCGAGGGTAAGCTTTTAACAACAGTCAGTCAGTACCTGAAGATCATCTGCGTGATGCTCGTACTCTAAATTAGCCTCCAAAATCTAATACATGTTGACAAGGATATATATGACCAAACTAAAAGCTATGCCTTTAGGTTGGCTAGCCTTCGAAACTCGAATCAAAGGTCTAGTGTCAGGAATAAGATGTTATTTCACAAGTACTGCGTATATTGAAAACCAAAAAAAAACCCATAATTTTTTTTCCTCATCACTTGATTAGATATTGAGTATGACGAGAACATTGAAACCCATTATCCGGTGAATATTCACCATCATTCCAAAGGACAAATATGTGTGTGTGATGTGAGCCCAAGCTCCTCTTCTGCTTTGCTCAATACAATGTTGTTTCACTTAACTTGTCTCGCGATTAGCTACCCATCGTCGCAGCACTAGCTAGTCACCCGGTTTGTTCCTGCCTGAAGAGGCATATGTTTACGCCAAATTATCTCTACGTCTAGTGCCATGATATAGTAAAAGTATATCAACTATGTAGTGTAGCAACCAATCCTACGGCGTTCCTATATCTGCACGCTTCGGTCTGTCAATATTGTCAATTTTACCTCAGGAATCTTATTGCGCTACATACCACTATGTAGCAAGCTTGGCGCAACTAATAGTCGGAGGAAATCAAAATGAAAGTTGATCCAAGCGCACATAGTTCGTTGCTGGCTAGAATATATGCTGTGTTGTGTACATCTCGGTATACATTGCAAAAGGTCATGAATTATTTAGCATTCCGAGCCTCAGCTTCACGTTGCATAGTAACTCCCTTATAATATATCTAATGTTTATCGCGTATTTTTAGTCTCATCACGCATAATCGTGTCAACGCTAATACGGCGTTGAGTATGCAAGCAAAATGAAGTAAGTAGTATTCTTGTTATGTAACCGCCTACGAGTCCCATAAGTAGCGGCGTAGTCCTTAAACCCCGCGCTTGGAAACCAAGATCGGGGTCCGTGGCATGGGTTGTTGTTCCTCCCTTGCTCGATTATCTTCCGTTTTCTCTTTTTATGTAGCCAATCCTATACAGACATCCACGGCCTTATAGGGAGGGGTGTTAAAGTAGATTTGTTTAGCTTCATGCTTTCTTATTTGTAGCCTTCTTCCTGTGAAACTTCGTTCGGTCCTTGCTAGAAAGATAGCAAGATTCAAGCTTGCTTTGTATTCTACTAGATGATGTTAGAACTTGCCTGAGTATCTGACATGCCCATTTAGTATGGATCTCTACACAGACTCCACAGCATTGCTTGTCAATCGCCCGATACTTCAACGCGTCATCTATACTCCTTCGTATTCCACTTCCTACCTTCAAGGGTGCCGTTTGGTGTCATATTAGAAATACGTAGTATATCTCCGAGTGTGTAGTTTGCTGATGGCTTATTTCTGTACAAAAGGGATAAGCCAATCAAGTCACTCAGGCTGGCTACTCACTATATCATACGTTTCGAGTTTCGAAGTTCCCAAGACGCCTTATTTCCAAGAGGTGGGTGGTTACATCATTTACTAGAATCTAGTACTTGCACATTCTAAAGTCTCCTCATATCCTAGCTTGTCATGGGAATGCATCTGTCAAGTAGCATTAGCTTGAGGTTCTAGCCGGTTCATGTTGCCTATATATGTACTGCTTAGTAGACTGGACGAATTACGGCATGGCACAAGCGATCAATATTTAATATGATGGATTTCATTCGTATCATGATATAGTAGTCGAGCTTAGTCTCATGATAAAAAATGTCTTGATATCATCTAAATACTTTATCGAAAATTCAACACATGAAGTCTTAAACTCTTGGTCTCGCTGATAAAATAACGTCAACTCATGATAGTATTATTTAGTCTTTGATCCCATCAAATCATAAGATTTCCTCGTCTCGTTATAGTTAACTTCTAATCGAGCAATGAGTTAAAAAACACATTAGATCTCTTAATCTCATACAGGCCACTCTAGCGTTAGTATAATGTCCGATTTCCAGTAGACGTTAAATATATAAAATTACAGTTATAACCATAATTAAATCATTATTCACTTCTAAGCGAGGTTTAATTAAAAAAAAAAAAATCAATTTATAAGGGTTGACCAAGATAGGGTTACATTCTTCAAAAAAAAAAAAACCCGGGGCAGCTGCTATTGTTTACATATTACAGCTGGCAGTACGAGCTGACACTTGCACAGGTAGCTGCTGTAATAGTCGTTGCTCAGAGTGAAGCCTGTGACGCCACTGATCGGGCCTCCTTTAGTTTAGCTTCATGTGTACACTGAAGCTATCAACCATTTGCAAGTTAGCCGTTTGTGATTATACCTTCATCTTTAACACATCGTCAAAAGGTCCAACGAAATTATCATGAAAAGACGGCATTGAACTACAATTCTTCATCCGACTACATCTACTACACTCTAACCCATCACAATGGATGATCTTTCTGGTTTGACCTGGTCAACAACACCGACCCAGGGCGCTAAATCTACGTCAAACCTAGGAGGAATCAATCTTTCGAACAACAACGCTGCCTATGGCTCGTTTCGCGCATCATCGTCACCGATGGGATCAGGCAGCAGCACGCCATTGCCATATCTGAACGCGAACAACAATAACAATAGCAGCAGCAATGTCCTCAAACCGTCCCCCTCCTCCCCCCCGAAGCCTGCTGCAAGCACAGGCCTGGATAGCTTTAGCAACTTGATGAACATTGCTAAGCTCCCTTCCGCCTCTGGTTCGTCCAATGCGAAGCTGTCGTTGCGCGAGCAGCAAGACCTGCTTGAGGCTGAAAAGCGGCGCAAGGAAGAAGAGAAGCGCAAACTGGCGGCGTCATTGTTCAACTTTGATCAACTTGGCGCTGCTCGTGGAACACCTTCGTCCTTGTCAGGGTTTTCAAACCCTGGCTCCGGCGTAGCATCGGCATCTAGCTTCTCATCGCCATTTGCGCCGCCACTCGGTGCCAATACGGTCGCTGCTGCTGCTATCGCAAAGTCCTCTACGCCTTTAAGTAAAGTCAGCTCCAATGACGACGACTCTCTGTTTGCTGCTTTCCGTGCTGAAACACAGGTTGATAACGCAAGCCATTACCCCCCACCTGCTGCCATTCCAGCAAACAAGAATGCTGGTCTCGACCTCTCGAACCCTACCAATTGGCTAGCTACAACCACAGCGACCGATGCATCAATCGATTCACTCAATGACGACGACCCATTTGGCCTCGACAGTTTTGCCTCAAAACCTCTAGCACCGACTCCTGCCGCGACAACCGATACCGATGATCTTGATTTCCTTGGCGATCTAGCTAGACCTGTAGAGGAAGTACGTCGGGAACAAGAAGCCAAGAAGCTTGCGGAAGAACAAGCACGTGATAAGAATAAGCGCCCAGTCGCTAGGGGTCGCGCCGAACCCGGAAAGGCTATTGAAGACTCCGATTCCTCGTCTGACGAAGAAATTGAAGCTCAGCCCCAGAGAACTGGCAACTCAGCGTTTGATAAAGCGCTCGACCAACTGATGGCTTATGGCTTCGCAGAGCAAGATGCGCGGAGGGGATTGACTGAAAGCGGTGCTGGAGTTGACGTGCAGGCTGTTGCTAATTGGCTACTCGACGAAGCGCATCGCAAGGCAAAAGAAAAATCACAAGGAAAGTTTAGCCAGAGTCAAATCTCAAGTCAGTCGCAACGTCGCAACCAGGAGCACGGAAGTAGCAACCAGAGCGATGGAAGTGCTGCATGGATGGGCGGCGCAGGCGGTGAGGACATTTCCAAAACCATGGCTGCCGTATCAGGTCAGCTATTCAAGACAGCAAACTCGCTATGGAAAACTGGCAAGAAGAACGTACAGAAAGCCATGTCCGAGTTTAACCAAGATGGCGGTAGTAATGGTGGTGGTGGTAGCTGTGGCGGCGGAGATCCCAGTCAGCCGAAGTGGATGCGTGACGCCCAGATGCACTCCGACAAGCCTAGTCGCGGTGCTGCAACCAACGAAGCTATGATGCTAGAGTGTGGTGGCAGACCAAGTACTAGAGGTTCAAGCTCCAACAAAACAGCCGATCCTATATCCCGGGAGATATCACCAGCGAACCCCTCTGGTGGTAACGCCAAGTGGCAGCAACAACAGCAACGACCACAAATGCAGGCAGCCCGCCCTGACTCCAGAATAAGGTCTTCGAGACTGGCAAAGGAGGATGACGATCTTGGTGGCTACATCAGTCCTAACAAGAGACGTGGTCGTACCCCTCAGCCTTCAGCTGAAGTATCTAAACCGACATCATCACTGGAAGGTGATCTACTTGGAGATGGTTCTATGCCTACCTCTAGACCACCACAGAATCAACAGAAAACATTATCTGAACGTCCTGCGCCTAAAAAAACTGCGCCATCACCGAAACCTACCCCAAGACTTACGCGCCAGATTCCCTCTATCTTACCTTCTGCATTGCAGACCTCGACGCAACACAGATTACAGGGAACTGCGCATTTCAAGCGTGGCGATTACGCTTCTGCGCATGCTTCGTACTCTTTATCACTGTCCGCTCTGCCCCAGACCCATCCTCTCACGATAGTACTCTTGACCAACCGTGCACTAACTAGCCTCAAAAACGGCGAGCCCAAGAATGCAATTACGGACGCTGATGATGCGCTCAAGGTTATTGGGCCTGGCCGCGGTCAAGATGAGATTGTCATGGTCGTGACTGAGGGCGGATTAGAAGAGAAGCGTGAACTGAAGGACCTGTACGGCAAGGCATTGTCGCGTAAAGCCGAAGCTCTGGAGCAGATGGAGCGTTGGGCCGACGCCGGTGATGTCTGGCAGATGTGCGTCGAGGCTGGCGCCGGAGGTGCGACGGCAACTGCTGGACGACAGAGATGTCTAAAGGCACTAGCACCTAAACCTACCCCTCGTCCTGCTGCTACTAGACCAAAGCCCCGCCCCGCTCCACCGAAAAGCGCTTTAAACAATGGCAGTAACTCAGAAGCTGTTGAACGCTTGCGCAAGGCTAACGAAGCTGCTGCCAAGGAAGATGACGAGAAGTTTGCTTTGTCTGAGAAGATTGATGCGAGAATTGGTGCGTGGAGAGATGGCAAGAGAGACAATCTCCGTGCGCTTTTGGGGACACTAGATAATGTACTATGGGAGAGCAGTGGCTGGAAAAAGATAGGCCTCCATGAGCTAATCATGGCCAATAAGGTCAAGATTGCTTACATGAAAGCTATCGCAAAGACCCATCCCGACAAGGTAAGCGTTCCCAAAGAAGCCTAGTGACTAATATTTCCATGTCGTACTAACTAACCCCAATAGATTCCCCAAGATGCTAGTACTGAAGTGCGTTTGATTGCCGCAACGGTATTTGCGACGTTGAACGAAAGCTGGGACAAGTTCAAGTCTGAGAATGGCTTGTAGATATGAGTATAGTGGGGTTCTGGGGCATAAGAGATAGATGAACATGATAGACGGAAGACACAAAGTGAAAGTAATGGTAGAACCCGCATCTCAAATTATAATTATACCCCTAACTAACAACAAAAAATACACAATACCACAATGCACCGTATACCATATAGATGCGGATCTGAGAAGATATATTGTAGATGAGAAAGTTGGGAAACGCTGACTCTAAATTTAGTATGGGCAACAGTAACAGCGACGGGATGATACTATGTGGTGAAGTTCTGTGCGCAAAACCGGCGTTTCAAAGGCCGAGCATACGGCGAACACTACTTCGGACCTTTTCCTCATATGCCTCACGGTTCTCACGCCACATTTTAGCAGCCTCGACATTGGCTGGCGACTCGTCGTTTGGCTCGGCCAGCATGCTCATCACAGAGATGAGGATCTTCTCGACACTCTGGATGGGGGACCAACGCTCGGAAGCATGTTCGTAGTGGTTCGGATCGTCGCCAGGCGCATGGAGGATGGAGATGCAGACAAGGCCAGAGCTGTAGACTAAAAAAACACAAACAACAAGGGAGTGAAGGATGTTAGTAGAAGATTCGCTACTGTATATAGTAACAACAAAAGAGCTTTCCCCTCAAAAATAGAGGAGAAATGAAGCTTGGATCGAGACGGAAAACTTTACCGTTAGGGTGCCAGATTTCACCGAGAAACTTCATGGTTGGCGGTGACAGAGGATAATCCTTGGGGAACTTGAGCTCTGCGGGGAATACGCCGCCTTCGTATGGCGTTCCTTCCGGGCCCTGGATTAGTGCTTCCCAAACCAACAGATCGTCCTCGTCGATAGGGCCGGCGGTGATGCCATCGGGCGGATTATTCGTCAAGGCACGATACTCTTGCAATAAACGGCGCTGAGCGGTTGAAGACATCGCTGACAGAAAGCAAAGGCAAGTAAAGAATGTCGATGATATCTTTCTAGAACCTGATCAGCGAGGAAGGTAGTAAAGAGAGAGGAGAGCAAGAAGATATAAAAGAAGGGATCTTGTTCCTGATTATAGATATTAGATGAGAAACTAAACAGTTTACATGCAGAGAAATGAAGTAATGTAAATTAATCTAGAGAGAGTCAGTCAAGAATATCCCAGTTCGGGTCAGTCACATGCTGATGTAAATGTATCTAAAGTGGGTTGTTGTATTTACTATACTAGCTTTAACTTGATAAGCTTATTAGGCCGTTGAAGTTTGACCAAAAAGCCGCTCACTCCTAGAACTAAAAAATGGGGTGGCGTACTGTGACAGCTGGCGGTAGGAATGTGACAGCTGCTGTCACATTCCTGGGCGGCTTACAGAAAACTTCACAAAATTAGTTATACTACCTTACTACTAGTATCTAGTAAGCTTGAAATAGTACTTGCAACTTTTCTTTATGTAATCTTGTTTGTATACATATGCGAACTAGACTCCACTTTGACTCTCTCGTTATACAAATTGAACCTTGGTATTATGTAAGCCGAGAGAATTGTTTCAACATTCAATTTGGAGTCACAAAAAGCAAAAAAGGAAAAAAAAAAGCATTAAATGCAATGAGTAGTTATGATATGAGTTTCATGTATTTTTGACAGCTAATGCCATTATTGACTTGGTCTGCGGCTATTAGACAGATACTAGTATCTACTAGTATGATATATTAAAAGAAATGTGAATATGTGAAATAGAGCAGAAGCAAAACTTTAATGAAAACATCGCTGATGTGATAAAGATTTGGGATTGTTTGTATGATTGCAGCCTGCGCACCCAATAAAGCATTCCAAGCAGTATATGATAAGATGTTGATATGATAAGCAGAAGGAAGGCATGATAAAACGAATGTAAAAGTTCCAGCTTTTAGTGTTTGCAGATGTAAGGTCGTAAACTCATCATCAAAAGCGAAATGGACGTAAAAGCTGAAGGACTGGGTAAGGAATTTCGAAGAGCAGCACAAAAACAAACCGGGTTTTTTTTCATAGCAAAGCAAAATATCCCAACGCCCAACATGTTATATCCCATCAAGAAACAGAAAAAGAAAGCAGAGACGTAAGGTTGTAGAAACAAGAAAACAAAGGAGAACATCGACATATAGCAGATCGTAGAAACTGTCAGAAAGATAAAAAAAATTGAAAAACGAGAGGCAGCTGAGAAAAGTGCGTAAAAGGGTTGAGTCCAAGCTCATGAGACCAGCATCAAGCCAAGTCACAGCGAAGGAGGTCGCCATGTGCATCAAGCAGACCATGGAGAAACGAAAAAGATACCACACACAAAGAGCGAAGGAGCCGTCCATCCGCAAAAGAATTTGTGAAAAGGGGAGAGGAAAAGTGACTGTCGACAGTCGACTTTCATAAAGCCTCTTAGGCATTGTTGTTCATCATGGTCTCATCAACGACGTCAGCTTGAATGGTAGTTCCAGGACTGCAGCCGTGAATATTGGTCATGTGACGACGCCAGTTATCCTTGCGAGGGAAGCCTTTGCCACCAACACGCGAGTAAGCGCAACCGGACTCCGTGCAGTGGTACTTGCGAGTCTGCTTGTGCTTGTCATTAATGTGGCGCTCCAGGTGAGTCTTGGTACCAAAACGCTTGTCGCAATCGTTGTGCGTGCATCCATGAGGCCGCTCGTGGTAACGCTTATGGTGGCTGTAGTGAGTTGTTTGTTAGCATGTATATCTCAAGACTTGGGTTTCAGTGGGAGGGGGGATATAGATGTAGGGGCGAATAATTCCGATGCTAAGAATGGTAAGTCATACTTTAGTTTGTGAGCTTGGTCGAAATAACGGCCGCACTCCTCACATGTCAGACCAGCGATGGGAGACGACGGGTGTTGCATTATAGGAGTATATGGCGACTGCATATCTTGGAGAGAGTACACCTTGGGTGATGGTGTTGTGGAAATACGCGTCTCGGGGGTGTTCACTAGCGAAGGCCCCCCCGGAGGCGAGGTGAAGGACCTATACGGCGTAGACATATCCGAGATCTCATTGTACTTAGCAGAGGCATTGCTCAGAGCGTAGTGGGAGCCATTGTAAGGCAGTTGCTGCTGAGGTTGCTGAGGCTGCTGGTGATGCTGAGGCAGGTAGTCACCAATGTTGAAGTCGCCGCTCATAGTGTTGATAGGCATTGTAGAAATCATCATGGGCTGACCAGAGGGGTACTGGCCCATCCGAGACTGATATAGCATCTGGTTGGTGCGCATGTTGTTGATATCTATGAAAGGCACGTAGGAAGAAGTGACAGGTTCCAGAGAGATCTGGTGGTGGGGGTAAAACTGAGAGTACGAAGAGTCCATGAATTGATCTCCTGGTGCCTGGGGAGGCGAGGGTAAAATAGCGTTTGGGAGAGCGGCGGAAGAAGCAGAGGCCTGCTGCTGATTGCTCCAATGCTGTTGGGTCTGCGATTGATTAGGCACCTCTAGATGGGCTGCGTAACGAGCTTGGCACTGCTGCTGCTGCTGCTGGAGTTGAATGGTTGAGGGTTCCAATTTGAGAGTAGTACTAGTAGTAGAAGACTGTAGTAACGGTTGTTGTTGCAAGAATGAAGTCGAATTAATGCTCATAGGTGTTGCAGAGAGAAATTTCAATTGCGGAGGCGGCTGAGAGATAGAATTGGTGATGTTGGTGGTGGTAGTGTTCGAAAACTCTTCCGATATTCCATCTTGGAACGCGGCTTCGGTCATTGATATAGGAGATAGAAAAGCTTGTGATGATGCCGGTCTATGTACAGAGGCCTCAACGTCATAGGGCTGTGGAGTGCTGCTAGAGGCGAAGTCGTTAGCAGACAGGGGGCGTGCATCTAACAGATCGTTGGTAGAGCCAAGGATACTAAATCCAGAAGAGGCAGCCAAGCCAGGGTCTTGGTTTTGCTGCGGCAGTGCACTAAAGTCAGCAGAAGCAGCAAGGGCGCCAGAATTGGAAATGCCAGTAGTAGTTGTAGCTGTCGTCGCTGGAGCTCCACTAAAGCTGTCGGCTAAAGCGCTGATAGAGCCACTGAACATGTCATCGTACGCCGCGCCAGCAGCAGTAATGTCATCTTTTCTAGCGCTAGTTTCGAAACCGCTAGTATTATGTGAAGGGCCCGCCACATTACCCAGCATAGCTTCGAAGTCTGCCGACATGTCGACACCGTCCATGAGAGCAGCCACTGCTGCTTCATTAACTTGGTCCTCAGTGAGTAGCTGGGGGTTGTTGTATTTCCACGCCTGTTCGTTGTCGCTAGTGGCTCCCATGACCGCCATGGGGTTCACATAGTCGACTAGCATATCACTATATCCATGGTTTCTGGCAGGGTAGGTCTGCAACTGTTTGATCTCGGAGTTGATGCCTATGTTGATAGGCGATTCGGTAATTCCATGTTCTATGACCGTCTGTCTGCCGAGGCCTCTAGAGTCTCCAGATGTGTCCACAGAGTCGGAGCCACTGTCGGTGATACGGCCAGTGAGTTGGCGAAGTTTCTCGATGAAGTAGTTCTGTCGAGTCGAGTCATCCGTGGAAGCTATTTGCTGATTTTTTTCGTAGTCGAGGTCCTGGGATGTTGGGCCAAAGTTGACATCTGGCCGATAGTATTCGGCGCTAAGTCCATGATCAAAGGAGATATAGCCCGTTGTGCTGTTGGTATTGCGCGGATCATCTACGGACGGGGGAGTTGGCTGGTCCAGGTTAGATTGATCTGATAGCGAGCGGCTTTGCTCTTGTTGCTGTGGGTCTTGCGATTTTCTCGATAGTCCTTGGGACTGGAGGTCTACTGTTTGCTGTTCTGGGGTGGAATCGTGGTTCGGATTTGGTACATCTCGTGTTTCTGAGGTCGAGATTTGCTCATGTTCTGCTGCTTCTAAATTGCCATCTTTAGATGTGCTACTGGAGCCCGACGGCTTTGATTTGTTTCGCCATCTATTCCATCCTAGACGAACGGTTCTAGCAACGAATGGATAGGCGACAAAGAAAACAATCGAAAATCCCACTATGCTCCCTACGCTGACGCCGGCAATACCGCCCTTGCCAAGATCCCGTGAGTCGAGCAAGGTTGACCGAGCTACAAGCGGCAACGAGACGGAGCTGTCGCTACCGGGCGCCATTGGCGGTTGCGAATGCAGGTTCATTGCATTCTGCAACAGATCGAATGCGCTGCGGAACGATAATGACGATAATGGAGCCATTGTCGGCACGGGCGATAGATGGGACTATTGAGCAGAGGAGGGCGGATAGTGTAGGCGAGGCTCAGGGCCGGAATAGGTGTGATCGGAGATGATGATGCAGGAGGTGCAGATGCAAGGCGAGCTACTCAGCCTCGCTCGTTGGCTCGCAGTAGACTTGGGCGCGGGGCTAGAAGTGATGCAAATGGATGTCCGGATTGCCGCTGGCCGACTGAGCTGTACCCGCAGATAGAGAGCAATAAAATGTGTACTAAGACACTACAGCTACGACAAGCTACAGCGGCACGAAAAGAAGCGAAAAGAATAGAATTTTGAGATTTTTTGAGTCAAAAATGGGCAAAACGAAGCTACACAGCCTACGATAGTCCGGCAAATGCGATAGATAATACAGCGAGATGGAAACGCAGAACAAGACTTTTGGAGTCGAGTCGTGGGCGCACTTCACCTGGTGATGAAGCAATCGGATGCGCAATTAGCGAGAAGAAAAATGTTGAAGGAGAGAAACAAATTTGCAGCGCGATAAAACAATCGACGGCAGTTTAGGTGAGCTGGCGATTGAGATTGCGTGTAATCAGTAGCAAACTACCCTCTGGCACAGGAAAATGCCACTGCTAATTTCTTGACGCTAATACGAACAAGAAACATCACTAACTAGTACTAGGGGTTGGGTAGTAATCTTGGTAGCTCCTACTTGTACAAAAACCATAGTACTACTAGTAGCAACAACAAGCTTACTGCTCTCTGTTCCACTCCGTGTCGGGACTTTGGGTGTTGAGAGGCTAGGACAAACAGAAGACCATGAGCACTTGTGCCGCTCGTTCAGTGTTTTGGGGAATTACATCAGTAGTAATGGGCTGTACCTTTGGAGAACAGCCTAAAGAGGTCAACTATGAGAACCAATACAGCGTTGAGAGACTAGACTTCAAGATTGTGAGATGCTTTGCAAGCTTACTATTTGTTGGGTGTACACGGTAAAAGTCCTCCAGAGCTTTAGAAATTCAAAAAACAACCCGCTCCTTTACAAAATAAAAAGCATTACATTGCAGCTAGGATGGGCCACGGTGTTCAGCCTCTCAATTGCCGGGGGTTGTGGCGGCGGCCTCCCACCAACTCTCTAGACCCTACTAGTGTTTTTTTTGCACAGCACATCAGGCATACATGATAACCCTTTGGGTACCGACGATGTGAATTACTAAGGCTGATAACAATTGCTTTCGGGATTTATGGGAAGCCGAGCAGCTTACGACTCTCTGTTTTGGTGAAGTACTGGTGAAGTAGGCTAACCAATGCAGCGACATCGAAAACAAAGACACCGGCTGGTGTTACACTGCACAAGCAAATACATTGAATGATAAAACTAAAATTATGCACAAAATTATGCAGCAACGAAAGTTGGTCTCTCGCTGTTGCTTCCCAGGCGGAAAGCCGGGCTACACGCAATGCCTACCATAGCTGATTTTTTTTTATTTTTTTCTTCGCGAACGCTTGCTGTGTGGGCTTCGGTGCAGCGTCGTTTGTTTTTCGTTGAGTGTTTCTATCTCTATTGGTCTCGCTTGGCTATCAATACATGGAAAAAGAGACAAAGCCTGGCATTCATTCCTGTGTAATGATGCATGGCAAAATATTTTCTCGGCAACTAAAAGCCACCAAATCGGAATCGCCGTGCCGTTTACTGGTGGGGCAAGATGTGGCGGAGCGAATCATAGCAAGCTGAAAAAGCTACAACCTGTCGAATACTCATGGAAGACGGAAAAAAGGCATCAATTCCGCCTCAGAAGAGCTTATCGATTAGTTCCGCCAACGGGGCGGACAACTGGAAGAAATAAAAGCCCAAATTAGATAAGTAACAGAAGTCGATGCCGCCTCACCCAAAATGAGGCGTTTGAAAAAAGACTATTCTATCTTTTCTACAATAATAACGCTTCTACATAGTAGCTTTAAGGCTTGAACTAAAGTCAACTTAGGCTTGTGTATGTTTTCCTGCGCTAATAATTTCCATTTTCCTTGTGCAGCGTCCTAAAATGAAGACCAATGACGCCACAACTAGCTGTCTCTCTTGTTTTTCCGTTAGTTCGCCGCTCGTGCTTTTTTATTATTTATTTTATAATCACTAATCTTATTCAGTTTCTAGAACTGTGAAGATGGCCAGGCGAGTCCTAGCCCACTATAAACACAAAGCAAACAGAAATCAAGCGCGAAAGTTGAGCCCCGCCGAAGCCGGATTTAGAGGGTTAGGCCCGTCGAAGGCTTATCACTATTGATAATCCGGTAGAGAGACTGGACAGCCACACTTTCCACTTTCCACTTGAGTCAGGATGCTAAATTCCACTCCCCCTTCCCTTCCACCCCATGGCTTCTATGCCTTGTCTTGGGCCCAACACATGATATGGCATCGTAACTGATACTACCACCACGAACCAAGGCTAGATCTTACCATACGTTACCACTGACATTTAGTGCCAGGCTAGCTACAAGCCTGGGTGCATCTTCGTAGCCCATTGTTGACTCTTACGAGCTCGCTGAGCAGGATGATTGTTATCCTGCATGACACCTTCCTCTGACTGGGGGACCTTCTCGATGTTGCACTCAAAGCAAGACCCAAGCAAGACGTCACTGAATCGAGCTACGAAGCTCTAGCCAGAAATATGCCTTCGCCTTGCTACTCTAAATCCTTCTGGTCTGCTTCAATGCTCTGATTAACCTTGTTTAGGGCGGGTTGCACCTTTGCTTTTTTGCTGGATTTTTTTTTTATTTTCATTTTCTTTTTAGCACCCCTCCAACCACACAGGGATCGACGCCCCCCTTGAGCTCCGCCTGACCTTATTCGCATCTCTTGTCTGTTATCCAGGATGCTGTTCATATGGTTGGCGATGGCGTTTTCGATAGATAGCACTGATTTTTAGATATCAGCTGAACACTACCTGGAAGGGGAGGCTAATATGGACCGCTAATCATCAGGATAAGTGTTGGGATAAGTGTTGGTTGTAGTATCTGCCTATCTTGGC
Organism: Endoconidiophora polonica; assembly: GCA_001856765.1. Classification (NCBI taxonomy): domain Eukaryota; kingdom Fungi; phylum Ascomycota; class Sordariomycetes; order Microascales; family Ceratocystidaceae; genus Endoconidiophora; species Endoconidiophora polonica. The sequence continues at coordinate 57,408 of LXKZ01000370.1, forward strand.
TTCATGTAACAATACGTTGTTCATGGCTACTAGCCTACAATATGGTGGTGGTTTACAAAGCAGGCACTAAGGCTATACTTAGTGGCGATATGCACGCACATCGGTTTTTCTTTCTTTTCTTTTCCAATAGAGGACTCCGACTCGCATCGCTTGTCTTTTTCACGGAGACCCCACGCACAGAACATTGGGCATGTCTATACATTCTACATATGTAGTGTCCATGTCAGGTACTATGCCAACTCACATCTACAAACAAAGAGGGACATGGCCCAAAAAAAACAGCGAACACAAACGCATGAACAACTCTACGTCCTCGAGACATCTTTCCCAGAGTAGTCGATATTTTAATCATACCCTGTCTGCCTACTAGTATCTACCATATCCTACGTGATACAAGTGTATGTGTGTCGCGTGTCATTGATACCTCTTTCTAGCAGAGATTATCAGAATAGGAGAAGCTCACTCCCGGCACTCGTTGGGTACAAATAGCTTCGATCTCAAGTCAACCTTGCTTGCTGTTTCATATGGACACTTGCATTGTCCCGAATTGCAACGACTGCTACTCAACCGAGGCTAGCCTATTTCAAATAGGATGTGTACACACAATACGTGCCTACGTGTTAATGATATATATTGCTGCCGTTATGTTTGAGGTAACTTGAATATGCCTGAATATTTCCTGTCTGGCGAAGGTACCAGGTAGAGGGGAAGTGAAAGAACAGAAAGACGGAAAACTATGCATGCTTACTGCTATAGAGGGAGGCCTGACAAGAACACAAGAGAAAAAAAAGGAGAACGTGTGCGTAGTCGTTCGCTATGGCATGAACTGATGCAACCGACCAACCTACGATCATTGTGATTCTCCAGCTATCCATGTGCAACTCTATCTTGGACGAGGGTGAAAAGTGTTTGTATAACGTGCGGCTTTAAACACAGGCCTGGCAAGCCACTTGCAAGAGAAAAAAAAGACATATATCAAATAAAGAATAAGAGGGAAAATGGAAATTCCGCCGCCAGCAAACCTAAAAATACATCCTAGCTTAACAGATAGTCTCGGCAGTAAAAAAAGACAAAAATCTAAGCCACGCGATTCTCGCAGCCCCCCTATATCAAAGATATGCTACTTTCGCTTTTGTCTGAGAGCCGTGCTATAGATCGCTAAAGCCTGATAAACCACAACGACTGGGCATATTGTGGCCCGTGGGCTGTCTCGGGAACAGGACTTGTCTAGCTTGATTTGTACTTGGGATTGCAGCCACTACTACTATTGCTCCTTTTTTTTTGTTCTTTTTTTCTTTTTATCACTACATCTTAAAGATTCTTATAGATGGTGCTGTCTTTTAGCATTCAACCTATGCTACTCTGACTTGCCGAGCCATGTGTTTTTTCTAACATTACCATACTCAAGATCGCGTATACTAATGAAGGAGAAGTGCTCTTTACCATTGCTATACTGCATTCCATTCTGAACAATAGAGGACGTCCCAGCATCTTGGCCAGCTAGCCATCTGGTGGAGGATTGTCTTGGTGGCCTCCCATTGTTGTCCCTTGTTCCACCCCGCTGTCTATAGATGGATGGTGCCTTTTTAGTTCCCGCCAACCTATAATTCCTTCTTTCTGCAGGTTCAACCTGGTGGGTATCCATCCGGCCTTATTCCACAAAACATAGTACATAGTAGGTATCTGGATTGACAGCTAAGCCTCTTCACTTCGTCCCTCTTCCTACTGTTGGTGAACGTAACATTTACACTCTCCGTCCCTGGTGGATAACAGGGACTCTGCATTGTAACTAATTCTCCTAACTGCCAGCTACCCTTTTCCAGGATTACCTAAAGAGATGTTAGTCTATTTTTGGTTATGTCGTTTGTGTATTCTTTGTCTGGGTTCCGTTTACCTTTCTCATAAACGTGGGATCAGTTGGCATTCTCGGACAAACAAGTCATGTGAGTCGTTACTTTCTTTTGGGTTCCTCCCTGTTACTCCCGGTATATTGGGTTCTACGAGCTGTAAACCAGAGACACAAATTATACAGTCAAGAACAACCTTGGAGTATGGCCCTAGGACCTGGTTGAGGCGCAGTATGCACTCCCACGTTGCTTTATCACCATCATTTGTAGAAACAATGTATTATGGTCAACGCCCCTTGTGTATCTCCATAAACACACTACACCACTCGGCTTTGCCGACCTGCAGCATACAGCTTGTCAGGTTCTGCAGGTTCATATGCGCACCGAAGTCCACAGTGGTTTTCGGTAGCGTAAATCCATTTCAAAGTAACTCTTCCTGTTCTCGTCTGTAACAAGATCTGCCGTCCACTTTTGGCGAAATGTCAAAGTAACAGGACTAAAGCATCCATACGGCCGTTTTAAGTGTGCTCCGCTGGCTAAGTTTTCATTTATTTATAAGCTTACAAAATACCGTGCATATCTGACAACAAGAGCTTATAGTGGAATCACACATGTTGCCTGATAATATTGATTGGCCGGCCTATCATTCCGCTATACTGGTACTAACGGGCCGAATCAAGATATCTGATGGCCAGCTGACAGTGGCCAGGCTATAGGCATACATGTGATGGTATATTAGCTTGTTAACACCAACAAGGCTTAATTTGGGTCATTTTCTCTGCACGCGAATACAAAGCAAGCTGAGATGGAAACGATGTATAATATCTCAGATGTGAACATCGGAATAACACGCCATGTATGGTTGCCACAATATCATAACCAAATAAGCCAATCACGATTGGCACTGACGAATGAGAAGGATTAGCAGGACTTTTTGGTTTGGGGAGTTGTAAATTAATCCCAACGATGGTACCGTTCTAACTCTATAGAGTAAACTTTTTTTTAATAGAAAACAAGATCTACATGGCTCTTCTCATCACGATACCGATTCTGGAACTCTTTCAGAGTCAGGAATTTGGCCAACGGCATCATTGTGTCTTTCATATCCATGATACCACGTTTCTTCTGGTCGATGTATGAAGCATCGACCACTATTCTTGCCAGCTTGTCCAACTTGAGAGCACCTGTAGGGCAACATCGTGTTAGCGCAATGCTTCGTAAGTCATCCTTCTGGAGGGACATGGTGTATACTAACCATGATCGATAAGCTCTGATAACCGAGTGGGAGTTCCAATGCATATGCCGACGCGGTGCTTCTGAAGAAACTCTACTTGCTCGGGGACTTTCATGTGTTTGGCGAATAGCTTGGCAATAGTGCTGTTCTTGTTCTGGAATTTGCGGACTGCTCTAACGAGATCGGCAGAGCGCATACCGGCGCCACTCACGATGATGGTGTGAGGGGTGCCTTGGGCCTTGTCCGCCTTGAGCAAAGTATACGACTTGTCTGCGATACTCTCTAGGAAATCTGGCAACTTGGCAGTGACTCTGGTTTCTGACCATGATGAAGTATCCTTGACGGCATTAGCTAGATAAGTGTATATGTTAGTATCCTGTATATGATCAGTGAGATGAAAAGGGATTTGGTATCACATACCAGAGATAGTAAGATCAGCCAGCTCGATAGGGCTCAGGTCAGCACCAAAGCGAGTAAGTTGCTTGAGATAGTGATCCGCCACTAGCTGAGAGTCGGCGCTCTTGAAGAGCTGATTGACCTTGAGTTCTAAGTCAAGTAGATCGTTTTCTTCCTCTCTGGATTTGTTGTTCTTGCGACGGCGCTTGCTTTGTGAAGCTTCCCCGGTCTCAAGGGGACGTTTGCTAGTTGGATTGGACATGGCGAAGACCTGTGAGAGACTGAGATAAAGACACTGATTAGATGTAAGGCACAGCTAATGAAAGATAACGGCTATGTCTAAGAAGCCGTAAGACAAGATGAGCAAAAGCTGTTGAAGGATATATGCAGTGTGAAATGCTTTATGGACTAGATGAGGCAACGACTATAATCCACGACTAGACGGTGAGAGTTTCGAAGGGTACTTGAACAAAGGGTAGATGAATGGACGAGTAAGATAACCCTTGAGTTAACGGTGAATTTAGGATGAATCAAGGCAAAATGTGACGATGGATTAAATGTGAAAAGTTGGAACGAGTGTTAACGTTAGTTTGACCTGTCCCTAGTAGTAAAATTTTTGAAGTTACCAAAAGCACCCTAGCCCAATCCCGGCACCGTATATAATATTCAAAAGCACGGCCTATTGACTCTAGGAACATGTGAATTAGAACAGTGCGCTACATAAGCACAGAAATAAGAAGAGCGTGTAAACCAAAAGCGACAATAAACATTATAGTACGTCTTATCCTGGTATTAGACTGAAAGACATGCAGAGCGAGCATAGACGCACTGGCACTTGGAGCCTAGTTGACGTGAACAGGTCCCTCGAAGTTATGATGGCACATATATACATACAACGTGCGGCTATGTGTTTACAAAGATAACCCCTTGGTGGAAATACCATCGAGTTCATGTGGGGGGGGGGGGTTAAATCATAGAGCTTGAGACATGATGGGCACTACTTTGACTCGCATATAAGGAAAGAGTCTCATCTTGATTGAGTTTTTAGATGAAAAGGCGTAGCACCCGTGATAGAGCGGCATGTTTGTAGTTGACAATGAATGTGTCGTACTGACGGGTACTAACAAGCACTACTTGACAATTGCACTAACAGCGGGGTTCAGACCATACGAAGCACAGGAGAGACATGGATGAGCAAGGGCATGTTTTAGAGTCTGACTAGTAGCAACAGAGAAGAGATGCGATTCCTGTCAAGCTATGTACAGTCCACAAGTGGAGAGAGCAAAAGGGGAGCTGGAGTTGCCATTATGAAAGTAACTGGGATTGGCAGGACGAGTTTAGCTAAGGCCCGCTGGAATGTTGAGACTAAACAAGATGTCATGGTTGAATAAGTATTAGTAGGTTGCCATATTTGGAAGCCAGGCTTTGTCGAGTAGATGATAGTAGTAATAGTTGGTTGAGAGGCGCCGCAGTAGAAGTGGATAGCCATTGATTCACTCTTTGGAGGCGATAACCGTGAAGGCGCACGGATGCGCCAGTTATATTGGTGTGGTCCTGAATGATGTTATGCCTTTATGAATAGATATGAAGAAGTGGGTCTAGCATTTTTATAGATTCCATTTGCACTAGGATGCCACTGCAACTAGTAGCTGCTAGCGGCCAGTTTCAAGGCGCATACGGCGAGGTACACGCGACGGAGGCAGTATTTCTTGATTTTTTACAGAAGACTGAAGACAGGATGGGATGATTGCATGGGTTGTATGTGCTCTTAGTTCATCTGGACGTATGGCAATGGCTGCATGATGCATACTGTCGTCCGACCATGGTTGGCTGTGTTGCTATTTTTTTTTTCCCTTTCATTTATTGTGCTTGCAGAAGTTACTAAACTAAAGAAAAAGACAAGCAGCCTCACAACATTTGGCAATAACTCATTCGAAGACATAGGAGCCGCATCGCCTCTCTGCGCCCTGCAACGCAATAATCTAACTCGGCATTGTGAATTGGACATGTTGCTCTTTATCCAGCTAGTGTCGAATCATCTATTCCATTCTTTTTCCATTTCCCTTCCATTTACATTATATTCTACCTAGCGTCGTGATTGAATATCCATCGTCTGTTATTGTTTCTGTGAACGATCTTTCCTAACGACTGCCCTCTTATCGCCAAGTGTAAAAGAAAAGACATAGTGGAGCACCCACTATAGGCCCCAGCACTAAAGCGATTCTTAGTAGTCTGCCACATCCACACCACGAAGCAGGAAACTTAAGTCGAGGAGGAAGAGACTTTGTTTGCTTGAAACCGGCCAGTGCCTTTTTTTTGCGTGAACGCTTTGCAGACCCGATTATCACGATAAACTCCCAAGCGTACCCAACAACTCGATCCCCCTCTTCTCGACTATCGTGACGACGACAACAAAGCCGTCGATCCCAAGCGCCAATTCATCTGGCCACCCGCACAAAGCGTCTTCGGCCCATCGCAATACTATCAGAGCGTCTGCTCGACCGTGAGCTAGATCTGTCACACCTGGTGGCATCTGCATCTCTCGATTGCCGCCTATCGCCCTTTGATCCCCCCCCCCACCACCTCTGTCTTGAAGCCTGGAGACGCTTGTCTTGTATCCCGACTTGGCCGATCGTGTCCATCTGTCGCTAGTAGCATTGAATTGACTGGCCTTGCGCTCGCCGAGCCGTCCACCTGCTAAATAACTAATATCTCAATTCACGGCTGTCACCAGTCACCATGGCCAGCAACAGAGCATCCGTCTTTATCGAAGCTGCCGATTCGCAGCTCGACCTTTCGCTAGCCCACTCTGGAAACCCCGGCACCTCTATCGATGAAACCCCTCCCCGAACTAGCAGCGCGACCGCCACGCCTGCCATCGCCGAACATGTTGTTGATCCCGTAGTCGAGAAGCAGGTGAACGAGGTCCTATCTTCAGAGGTGAGAATTCAAACCAGCATGCGTTTTCAAAACTGGATAAATATGTACTAACGCCGCCACAGATTGCTATTTCCACGATGCTAAACCGTTTGAAACAAAGCATCGCAGCTGCAAAGGTACGTTGTAGTCTGTGTCTACAGTTACTCGAACACTGCGCCCCGACTACCTGCTAACGCCGCGTAGGAATTCTCGACCTTTCTCAAGAAGCGCTCTCTGCTGGAAGACGACCATGCCCAGGGCATCAAGAAACTCTGCCGTCTGACCCAGGAAGCTATCCACCGGCCAGACCACAAACAGGGTACCTTTGCTCAAGCCTATGAAGACACCATCACCATTCAAGACCGCATGGCAGACAACGGCACTGCCTTCGCCCAAACATTATATCGCATGTCGGAGGAGCTGATGGAACTGGCCACCACTGCCGAACGTAACCGCAAGACATGGAAACAGACCGGACTTGCCGCCGAGCAGCGCGTGGCTGATTTTGAAAATGCCATGCGCAAATCAAAGCACAAGTACGACACATTGGCCGATGAATATGAACGAGCAAAGACTGGCGAGGTTCGCCAGACTGGCAAGATGTTTGGTTTCAAGGCACCCAAGTCCGCTGCGCAACAAGAGGAAGATCTTCTTCGTAAGACTCAGGCTGCCGACAGCGACTACAAGAGCCGCGTGCAAACAGTGCAATCAGAGATGCAGGATCTTATCAGCAAGTCAAGACCTGAAGCAGTCTCAGCTCTAAGAGATCTAGTTCGGGAAACGGACTCTGGTCTAGCCATGCAAATGATGAAGTTTGGTAAGTCGTCGAAAGATCTACATTTAGTATCTGTCAGCGAGAATATAATCACATATACACTAACCATGTAAATGCTTATAATATATAGCCTTCCACAATGAAAAGCTGCTAGTCAACAATGGCATTTGCGTTAGCCCCCAAAAGCCTGGCGTCGAGAGCGATGGTAATCGCAGTCTTCGCGAAGTGGTCAACTCGATTAACAATGAGAACGATCTCAACGAGTTCATCGTCTCGCACCATATCAAAATGCCGCCTTCGCATCCCATGCCTAGCTATGAGCGGCACCATGTAAGTCATATATATATTGACTGCCATTGTCTTAAACCATACTAACATCAATCATCACAGGCTCTCGGCCCAACCCCTGGGGGTTTATCCACCTCTGCCACTAGCGGCCCCATAGCAACACCGTTTGCACCCATATCACCGCCTGCAAGCAACGCCCGGCCCAACTCGAATTCTAATTGTCCGCTGAACTCTAACAATCTTCAGTCGCAATCACTACCGCGGCCTAGCTCCAACCAGAACCAGCCAGCTTCTTCTCACTCTCGAAACTTTAGCATGGCATCGATTTTAGGCAGAGAACCAAAGACTGAGCAAATTCAACAGCCAACCTCCTCTAACGGATCCCTGGCGTCTCAGCCGCAGGGCACCAACAACAACAACATGTCTGAGGTATCTGGCCAGCCACAGTCGTCGCCACCGGGTTCCGGCAATGTTACACAGTCGCTTGCCAGCCCTCACGCACCATCAGGCCCAGGCTCTTCAGGAGCACCGGCCTCCTCATCTTCAGCCTCTGCAGGAAATCGTGCATCGATGCTGCCGCCCTCCAATAGCAATGGCCACATGCGTTATACCAGCGTGAGCTCTTCCGGCCCGCCCCAGCTTGGCGCGCTCTCATTTCAAAGCCAGCCCAGCACCACATTGGCCCAATTTAACTCGTCCACCGCTGCTGTTGCTGAGCTGCCTTTGAATTCACAGCTACCATCATCGACATCTGTACCTCTGCCCTCATCGCCTCCATCTACCTCCGCCAACCATACAACATCTGGTATTAGTTCTTCAGCATACTCGCCACCGTCGTCGTCTTCTTTTGGGCCGTATAACTTTTCACAACAATTAACATCTTCGCCGCCTGCTAACGACATGCGCGCTTCCATGTTTCTTCCCTCGCAACAACAGCCATATTCTAGCTTTCCTTCTAGTAGCGGTGGCCCAAGTGAAAACTCTAGAAAGGTTTTTGGCCTCTCGCTAGAGCACCTTTATGAGCGCGATAGCCTCGCCGTCCCAATGGTTGTCGTGCAGTGTCTGCAGGCTGTTGATCTGTATGGCCTAAGCATGGAAGGCATATACCGCCAGAGCGGAAGCGTCGCCCATATCAACAAGCTCAAGACCATGTTTGACACTGATTCGACTCAGGCACAACTTGACTTCCGCGTCCCTGAAAACTTCTTCCACGATGTCAATTCCGTCACCGGTTTACTGAAGCAATTCCTGCGTGATCTGCCCGATCCGCTACTGACTAACGAAAACCACCACAGCCTCATCGAGGCAGCACGTAAGTTGATTCTTTGCTTAGCTCATTCTCCCATATAAACACCTATCTCTGTCTATCTATCCATCCATATATTCATCCCCCTTACACTACCTTATCTTGCGTATCATTTTCCTTCCATTCAAGGTATGTTGTCTTTTAGTGCGACGTAGCAATCGCTAACTTCACTTTCCGGTATCACAGAAATTGAAGAAGATGTCTTGCGCAGAGACACGCTACATGCCATCATTAACGGCCTGCCCGATCCCAACTATGCCACGCTACGGGCGTTGACACTACATCTTCGCAAGGTCATGGAACAGGTTCATGTCACGCGTATGAATGCTCATAATCTGTCAGTTATCTTTGGTCCGACGCTGATGAGTTCGTCTGATCCGAGCACCAGCGTAGCAGATGCCGGTTGGCAAATTCGCGTTGTAGACACTATATTGCAGAACGCCTATCAGATCTTCGACGAGGACTAATTTCTTCAACAAGTTTTCACTTATCCATCCACTCCCCCCCCCCCCCTTGAAATTATATTCTTGCCCCCTTCTCTCCTTTCTACAAAGTATCTCTTACGATCTCAATGTATTTACCTGGCGGCTCTGAAGTTGTTTTCCTCTATCCTGTTTTTACGTTGTCCTCTTATTAACAAGACTGCTGTTTTTCGTCTTTCTTGTTTTTAGGCTACTTATTATTCTGTACATTGGCTTTTCTTTCCATCTCATTTCCATATTCCTTCCCTACCCTCCACCTTCTCATTGCTGTCGTTTTACCTGCGTGCTTATGTTATGTTATCCGCCACTTTGTAGTATACAGGTGTCATTTGTCAAATTGAATTCTATTACTTAGTGATAAAACAGTAGGATCGTTCGTAAATACTAATACTATTTACGTTAATGTGTGCATGTCATCATATCACAAGAGATATACACTCTTTCTGGTTTATGCATTGCAGGGCGCGTGATTATTTTATTAAGCAAAAGAAATATCATTAAAAGTACAGGACGTTCATATGTGTGCTTCTGGTAACGACATGAAATCCCGAGTATCATGAATAGATAAAGAATAAAAGATGCAAAGATGAATCAAGCCCCTCACAGTACAATGACGTGAACCTTCATAGTGACACGAAAGAAGAAGAAAAAAAGATTGCCTTGGAACAAACCCCACCGTCTATAAAGTGGAATAACATACTAATTAACAACTAAGCAAATGGATAATGGAAGATGAGGGGCATATGAAGAAACTTGAGTTAATAAAAGAACATGACGTATGAATGCTTCAATGCCTGACTGAACGAGAAAAATATAACAAACATGACAAAAAGACAAATATGATAACGATATTGTAAAGAGAAGTGAAGTGAAGAGAAAAGAAGATAAAGGAATGAATGATAAAGCACCGTTAAACTCCATCCAAATTTCCCCGCCAAAATAAACAAATATATAAGAAAATCCATCTACCATTGCCGGCGTTAAGAAGCAAAGCCAATCCAGTAACGAGAAAAAAAAGTTGTACTTAAAACAACAATGTGCCCACAAACATGTGTCATATACATGTACATAAAAGAACAAAAGAAAATAGAGTGATATGTCTCTTACCAAGAACAAGCGGTATGCCAAACGAGAACTTGATGATAAGGTGTATATGAAGGACAAAAATGTTCCAAAGAACACAAATGATAATGGTGATACTAATAGGCATTGAAAATGGAGATAATTGGGTGAAAAGAGATATAAGAAGGCGAGGAGTAAATGCTGTAATAAAATAGTGAAGTATCGACCGACGCGATATATGCTAGCTTAGTGCTTAGGGGTGGCTTTTGTGGGACAACCATATCACAGTATATTAGATCAAATGAGAACCATATATACTTTACTGTAATTTAATGGCATCAAATAAGGTCAAACTAATGCTCGTGTCGTTTTCGCCCACGGTAGGAGTCGGCTCACTAAGCACTTCCCAGCGCCGTAGTAAAAAGGGAACAAGTCTATCAGTCTGCATCATAACAGGGTTTTGCATCTGGCCCAGTGCTTGTTTAAGCAGCACGTTGCGTCCGCCAGGGCCCAGAAGAGATTTATCCCGATGGCCTAAGAGAATACTGTCGGTAGCCATATCAGCGGGCTGCCCTAGCATATATCGGATACGCTCGTCCGACGAACGGATGGGATTCACAAGGCAAGGAGACTCTGGAGATGAGAGGATGTTGCGCGAGCATAGCTGCTTAGCTTCTTCACTTAGCGTATCAGCAAGCATTAGTGCAACATCAAAAACCTTTTTCCCTGGGGCAGCAGCCAAGATAGCTTCATTTTGGGCGACTTCGTCAAGCTCAAGGAGAATACCAGACAGGACCATGACAAGATGGACGCGAACTTCCATCGATGCCGCGAAAGGCACATGGGATCGAGCTGTGATGTTTGAGCTATTAGGTGTAGCTACCGTTGCAGGTGTGGATGGTATGTCAGTGGGCGATGCGTTCATGAGAACAAACCTAAGCATAGCAGGAAGCCAGTTGTCGAGAATCTGTTTTCGAACTATGGCTTTGTCCTCGGTCTGTTCCATAGCTAGCAGTTCCCAAAGATCATTCAAACGCTCAGCAATGCAAGGAGATAGCTGACCGGCACCACGAGCTGAACGACCACGAGACAAAGAGTCTACCACAGAGAGCAGTGTTTCCGCAGTTTGTATCTGTTCTGGCGTGCGCAGTACGTCATTCATGTTGCGAGCAGAGGGAATTATTTCGAGGAATTTGGCCTGCGCCTGAACCTTTAACTGCTGTGCTATATCATCATTGTTTTGGGGCAGTGCGTTCGTCCACATGATATGGCCGTTCTCGATAGCATTTCCCATAGCCTTGGTAAAAAGTTCAATCTGTGACGGGCTGTTTTCATTATTTTCGGTGACGTCGGCCGTGAGTGCGACAAATAATTTGAGCTGGCAAAAAGGCAGTGTGAGTTCATTAGCCTTCTCAAGAATTATATCATAAGATATTTCAGTGTGCTCAAAATCTTTGCCCATGAGGAGCCGCGTCGTAAGTCTGTCAATGAGTTTCGCAAGTTTTGGCGACTGTTGTTTATCTCCAAGAATAGAAGACACTAGGTTTGAGTCTCCAATGATAAGACTCTGCAGCTGTTGCACAACGGCGTCCCATCGACCTTTCTGATCTAGAGGTAGTCTGTCAGGAGCCGGAGTATCTATACATCCACCTCCTCTAACATACTCGTCCAGGGACTCTCTGATTAGCTTCAGCAACTCTTTCGGATTCTTGAGCCAGAGGATTTGTTGCTGTACATAGACTCGATAACTCTCCTCTAGTGACAAGACATTGGCGGATTGTGGCTTGCTTGAAGAAAGCTGCATGACCTCCTGCATGTATGTCGGGTGAACTTCTGATTGGCTACTAATGCCAATAGTTGCTAAAGCAGCCCGAATGATGAGAAGCAACTCGATACACCCAAGACTTATGAGAAGTGGTAAGATGTTCATGAGAGGTGGACGATCAATCCGAGTAATGAGTGTCTTAAGCCAGCTTTGCATGCGGGAGTCAAAGCGTGAGGTATCGAAGACACGTAGTCTAGCCAATAGAATAGCAAAAGCCCGCTGACGGTCATGCTGCTCTTTATCCCAACAAGATTCTAACCCGGAGATGGTTAGTTTGAACATTCTGTCCATGGTGCTAGGATCTGCTACGGTTCCGTTGGCTAATGACCGTTCGATTTCATCATGAAGATCGATATCCCCGTCGTGCATGATTCCAGTCATGCAGTCAGATACAGGGGAGCATGCATCTACTGAGAAATGTTTGTCTATCATGCGAAGCTTTTGTCTGAACTGTTCACTGGTAGCTTCTTGCCCCGGGATTCTAGTAGCCAAACTTGCCATGGAGGAAAGAAATGTTCGCTGCGCAGGTCCTTGGTCAATGGCAGGAAGGCGAGATGCCTCTAGTAGCAAGTCGTAAATGATGCGACTACGTCCAATGGCCGCTAAGCAAAAGAGATTGGCGTTCAATGTATCAGCACAACATGCCAAAACTTCCGGGTCGGAGTCTTTCGCAGTAGTAGCGAGAATATCGCCAAGTTTCGTGAAATCGGAGGCAGCTTCGAGAATGATTCGAGCAGAAGTGAAGGTAGATGCAGTGATTGGGGGTCCATTTTGAGACAAGTACCGATCTTTGAAGGCTTGTGCCACGGCTGAACCGACGGCCGTTTGTACCGTACGGCCACTCTTTCGCATCGGACCAACCAACTTGCTGGCAGGTTTGGTTGGAAGGTCACGTATGAGAGAACCTGTCCATACCATTCCCATTGCCTGCATAGCAAGTTGAAGTGCCATATCAATATTTTCTTGTTCGTGTCTACTGAGATACCCGATGCGGCGCAGCATATTTTGTCGTGACCCAAGCGAGGCAGAATCTAGACAGTCCAGTGGTAATTCTAAAAGCATTCTGGTCAAACATGGGCCATCCGGATCGATTTGATCTGAGGATGTCAAGCCGCCTCTTGAAAGTAGCCAAGAGATATATCTAGGAACCGAGAGATCTCCAGACCGCACAAGTTCAGAAACAAGAATGAAAAGTGATTTCTTTCTGTCGTTTGCAGAGTCCGGAATAGTATCGATAAAATCAAGAATAGCTGATGTAACATCGATGTTCAACCGAGCACCTTCGCGAAGGAATCGTACAGTCACATACACTTTGCTATAACCTGGTCTATGGGCTGATGTACTCCATTCCATGAGGGTTTGCGCAAGAACGAGTTTGTCGTTCGCGAGGTTCCAGCAACGTTGGATAGTAGCCTCCGTTGGTGGCGTGAGCATCGTCGTATCGAGAAGTCGAACTAATTCTTGGCGTCTAGTGGGTTGTGTCATGGTGTTAGATGTCAATAACCAGGAATTCCGAGAGTTAATCGTGTTAAATGCCTCCAAAGCAATGGAGTCGTCGGGTGATAAGAATCCATGTAGGGCGTCTTTATGCTTCAGCCAGGTCGATGGTGATATGAAGCTGTCGGGGCTCAATATGAGTATCGATTTAATTAAGCTGGACAGATTGGCCGATAGTTCTGACAACAGGTCCCCGTCGTCATCATTATGGATCTATGATACGGATATATATATATATATGTGTTAGTTGCCAATTGAGGTTTGAGCATACGATAACACTTACGGCTGTGAGGTGTGATAATAAAGCAATGACAAGTCTGCGTCCGTTTTTGCGTGCCCTTAGTAGGTCGTTCCAGTATATCTTTGTTATTAATAGCCACATTGGTAACTTGCTTTGTCGGCACGATTCTAGAGATTGGACAAGCCAGTCTATGTAGTGATCCCGATCAAGGAGTCCTTCGGAGTAGAGACTAGCAGAGACACGTATACTATAAAGACTGTTAGTATATACCGCAAGTTAATTTCGAATTCGTAAAGTCTCTTACGCATAGGAGACCTTAGCCTTCCAGTCTTTCATACTGACTGACGATACCAAAGATTCAACGAACTGCTCAACAAATACAGTCCAATCTCTAATCCACTTAGTTTCACCTCCGATTACTATGGATCCGGAGGCACCTTTCCGCTTAAATGCACGGATTTCGTTGGCGCCAACGCATTTGGCAAGCCAGACAGCGCGGTCGATAGGTACACATTTGCTCAAACACTGGTCAAGTAAGGCCTTCCCACGAATGCCGTGAGGAATGGTGCGACTAAGTTTTCGTAATGAGCTTGTTGGGTTGGCGAGATCTTTTAACCAAAGCTCTCTTTTAGTATCAGTAAGAGTGACCCGAGGAGGGGGCTTGAATGTTGAAGCGGATGTGACTTGTCCCGTAGCCCGGCGTTGGGCCATGACTGTCGCAAAGATAGTAGAAAGTGCATTCAGGCCAGTTTTCTGCTTGATAGCTGATGGAACTGTACTTCGTGCACTAGTAGTCTCGACGAACGATGCTTGTTTGTCATAAGTATTTTGCTTATCGAAATATCCTGAGCGTATTATGGACTCCGTCATTTGATCTTCGGGATGGTTACCAGTCCATGGGAAAAAGTCGGCGAGCCCAGAGTTTGTCGCTTTTATAACACTAGTATTTCCAGCATCGGACTTCAAGGCAGCATCAGGCTTCCAGCTAGTTCGATACCGAGGGGCATCGACGGGGCTTTCGGATGTCCATGCGCGTGGCCGGCCATCCTTTTTTAAAGTCTGTTGTGAAGGGGCTTGTTTCGTCGAGGGTTGCGGTATTGATGATATTGGACGGGCGAGACGATTGCGCCGTCTTGGTAATGGAAGGCTTCCTTCCTCTTGGGCTGATAAGCCATTCGTTGACATAGCTGCATCAGACATGGAGATATCGATAGGGCTAGCATTAACATCAGGCGAGACAGAGGCTGCAAAAGGCGCTATTGTTGGCAAGATGCGCATGGTATTTGATAAGGCTATAGGCTCAGCAGCCGACGGGCGTAGCACTATCGAGTCGCTTGAGACTTCGGTCTTCAATCGGGAACCACCACGGCGCGGAGCAGCACCATACCGGTTCATGGCAACGAGCGCAAAATCGGAAGCGTCTACGTCGAAGGCATTTTGATGTGGAGATGTATTTTGGGGATCGCGGCGAACAGGCTGTTGTGGGTGCAACTGTTGCGCCAATGGATGTTGTGAGCGTTGTTGCTGCTGCTGCTGCTGCTGCTGTTGTTGTTGTTGTTGTTGTTGTTGGTGTTGGTGCGAAGACAGCTGGGGGTTGTGAGATAGTGATGTAGAGTTATTCAATGCTCGTTGAGGTAGGCGTTGTTGGACGCCCATTGGGGTCCGGGAGGTCATAGTTGATGATGCTGTTGATCCTCCATGACCAACATTCAGTAATTAGGTCGACAAATCTCTCGACGCCAGTAACAGTACGGTAAAGTATAGAAGCTAGCAGCGGCTAAGATGCGATGTAGGTGGCGACAGTTTAATACAACAACGGTCGGACAGATCGATATGGCGACACTGAAGGCGTGTGAAAGAAGGTATGTTTTATCGCGTTATGCGGTATATTTGTGTTCAGTTCGATGGGCTTCAAGACGCGGAAATGATGTTGTGAAGATGGATAGTAGTATGATGGTAGCAAGAACGTATACAATGATTGCCAGGAACGGGCGTAGAGTGAAAGTGGTAGGTCTTAGAGGCTGAGTGAGACCAGCCAAAAGGCAGTAGTAGTAGCATGGACCAAAGCCAAGTATTATTACTACTACTTGTGCAGTATGCTAGCGTGGTCGAGTGACAGGGCCCCGATTTTTCAAGACGAGCAAAAGCTAAACGAGGGCAGCCGGCTACCAAAAGCAGCAATCAGCGAGAAAGCGTTGTAATTTTACAACACTACGAAGCAATCTGGAATGTGCCTGGGACGAGTGTGGCAAGGCCGAGCAGTCGGCATACAAGCCGTTGTAAGCGTTTATAGATTTATTGATATAAAGGGGCGGGCTTAGGAAAGCGAAAGGCCGCGACGTAGATTTTGTTATGTCAGAAGCACATAAATGTATCGAATGGTGTTGGCAATAAGATATGTAATAAACGATGTGAGCTTTGGAGTACGACTGCTAACGACCGCGGCTGATTTTTGAGAAACAAATGCAAAAAAAAAAGTCACGGTCACGATCTACCACTATATAAAGCTAAGGGCAGGGCGGCTTCTACTTTGAGCAACGGAAAACAGCAACGGGGGGTGCGCACCAACACTTGGTGTTAGGTTGCGTTATAAGCCATAGTGTTACAACAGCACTATAGTAATCAAATTCCCACCCACTGTGCAGCTTAGCGAAGACGTAGAGCCTGTAGGAAAAAGGTTCCGAGTTAACCAGCAGCCAACCAATTACTTCACTGATATATACGCAGTAGAATACAATATTGGTGCAAGATGTTCCAATTTTGCCTTCAAGAGATCTATGCTACAGTTGCTAAGTTATGCTAACCTTTGTTATTTTGTATCCCTTTGGTCACTGAGATTTGATTAGTTCATGAAGCGGATGCGGATGAGAATAGCTACTCAACTCTGTTGCGCTGTCAGCTGCTGACAGCTGTCTTTATCTGTCCGATGCTTATCTTGGCGTTTCACCCTAGGGTGGGCCTATCTTCTTCTCCAGGCGTCAAAAGATTCGTTTTCTGCGTTGATATGCTTCAACAAAGCTGATTAATGTATCGCGTCACCTGTATCTACACGTAAAGATACTTGGGCCGTTCTCTCTGGAGGTTTCCTGTATGGATCATGCCCTGCTGGCGTGTGGCTTTCTGTTTTTGTGTTTACATTGTTATCGTCAACGATTTGCTGGCTAGGCACAGCTGTCTGTCATACATAGTAGTTCCATCTGTTCGGCTGAATACAGAAGCGCGCATTTTCCATGTATATTATGTATATTTGTTCAGGCTTAATCCACTAGAGCTACGCTAATCGGGGCGAGAATAGCACAGCCACTTGGTCAAGTTTTTGTTTTAAAAGAATAACTGGAAAATCGCGCACAGATAGGATAGACTCCGAATAACTAGACATTTCCAAGCTAAATTTTCGATATTCCTTCGGTCTCTATCCCGAGCCGGCTAGCCATGAAGTACATTACATAAACCCATATACATCTACATCTGTACCTACAATACAGCCTGGTAGACTTTTTGTGTTTCTGGGATTTTTCAAGTCCCTGACGCAGATGTGTCAGATTGTGAGCCCAACCACTCATAGTAGGTCTACGGATCGAGAGCCATACGATCACAACAACACACTCAGCACAACATGGCCCCGCCTCTAGCTGAAGTCTGAATCAATTCGAGGAGCTGTTATGTCCCGTGCTATGTCATGTGACTAGATGCCATTGATTGGTCTAGAAGGAGCCAAAAAAAGGAACAATTTAACCAACTAAGCACAGTATTATTGCTAAGAGGACACAATGGGTGGATCAAAGTCTTCCCAAAACGAACAAGATTAATGAGTATAATTAAAAAAATACGTTTGTATTTCCATGCCAAACTAACAATTGAGGGCCTTTTGTTCTTCTCCATCCATCTTTCCTTACTAAGAATGTATACATAGTATACGTTTAGTCTAGCTGACATTAATATAACTAGCGAACCAAAATGCTCATTAATGATAACGTGGTATCAGATGATTACTAGACCCATTTCTCAGTGTAGTGTTTTAGGTTTATGATAAGCTATCTACTACTTTTGTTACCAGTATAATATCAGTAACTTTTTCAAGTTGCAACTTACTCAATAGGGTTATCAGGGTTGTAGATTGCTAAGGGTGCACTACCATGAAATCTGCAGATCGAAGCCTTCTTGAAAGCACTCCATGTTGTAGTTCCAGATGATGGCTAGAATGGAGAGAGTGTAGGAGCATAATGTGAAGTTACTCTTTTAACTTTATGTATAAAAAAAGACACCAGTAACGAAAATTAGATATAGTTACAGGATTCTAAGCCTGATAATGAAGTAGCTGAAGATTTTAATCCTGGGTTTTTCCTTTCCGATGTCAATACACTAGCCAGTAAAAAGCTGACAAGCGATACACCATAAAGCTTTAGACTGAGACAGCTTCAAGGCTTATAAGCCTATATGGGACCTTGTACGCTTACGCGAGACGACGTTATATACATAATAGCTCCTGTTGCCTTGTATGCAATGAAGACTTGCTTTATTTGCACTGAAGCTAACAAACCTGTAAATTTCCACTAGTTTGATCGCTGCACATCTTTGGACAGTGATCATATATTACTTTGGATAACGGCCATTGGTTTGGAGATATGACGATAGTCAACTTTAGCATCGTGTTTAACCACAGTAAGTGTCGTTTGAATACTGTCGTGTATAGAATTTCCATCTACTTGCGTGAACCTAATGTCCTCAGCATCAAGTCACGCTACATTATGAAGATGGAGCCAATGAATCCCACCCATCAAGAGCACCTGTTGAATCCAGATTGGGCCATCCACAATGGGACTGAAGCATAATCTTGTAGTAGTGATTATGGTAGCGGGTATAGTTAGTGGGGCTCATATGGACCGTAAGACACAAAATTGGTTGAGGGTTTCTTCGTAGAAATTGTCCTATGAGATGAGTGTCTCAATACAAAGAGCATGCAATTGGATTGGGCAACCTAAAACATGAGATCGTCATAACAGAAGCTCTAGAGAACATCAATATTGGGCGGAAAGATGTATATATCAGCATGGCTTCTCTAGACCACTTAGGAATGACTCTTGCATATATGGTGAGATTCAGCCACATATATTTCGCCGTGATGGCAAGTACTATTCAGCGACGAAAATCGGCGATTTGAATACAATCTTACCGCGTAGAAGAAACTAGATGGAATAGGGTTTTGGGATGGATAAGATGGAGCTATATATGCATTATGATAGACATCACTATGTTGGGCAATCTGCATATTGGGAGGGGAGGATGGGGGTGGAATTGATCAAATATCAGAATATGATGTCACAAGGACACAAAATATAGCTGATGCATTACTTAGTTCTGCGGATGTAGCAAAATAGTAGTATACCAATGTGCAGTATACATGTATGTATGTGGATATACTACATGAACACAACTTCAATACTAAGACGCGTTTTTTTTTCTGCTTCTACAGAAAAGGCTCGATGCAAATTTCGAAACAAGACACGAGCTGATAAGACTTAAATATGCATGATTTGAAGTATGTCCTACTTAACGATAGTTTTGCATTGAGCGAGATAGGTATTCTATTCATTTACACGATAACATTTCATATAGTGTTATCGATGCATAAGTACTATCAAGAAACTATGGATGCTGTCTATAGGCGTGAGATTGAATCTTCATTTTAACTTAGTATTAACGTCTACATAATACAAAATCAGAATTCCTTTGATTATATCGCATACTAGTAGAATGAAATTTAGATCTGGCCAGATAAGTAGGACTAATTTAGTGTAACTCGACTATCAAGAACTGAATGCTGGCAAAAGTGTTGAAATGTGACATATAATTGGAGCATGACTTGAAACATGATTATACTTATCATATCACGATATATGAATCATGTAGTACTTATCGTAATGCATAAAGACCCATTGATTGAGTTGCCATAAAAACTAAATACATTAAGAAGGCAACTACAGTATAGAGACATAACCTGACTAGAAGCTTAGAGGCGATCTAAGTTGACTTTTGAAAATTACTCTATAGAAACTATCCATGTGTGTGCGATTCTTTACCGTATTACCGCTTCGCAGTCAAAGGTAGATATTAGCAATATGAGTTTTATGAAAACGCAAATACAATCGCGATATGTTACTAAGGCCCATCACTTTGGTTTGGTGAACAGGAAAACCCTAAGAGTAAAGACTGGTGGTGATCCTTGCAAAGCAGTGATAGCAATTCTCGGTGACTAGTCAGTATTCCCGAAACAAATCGGACTGATTTAGTAAACCCCACCTCAAAACCCTGACTAGTTCGTCACTTGATACGACTGCCTTCTGGAAAGATATCTTCCCGCTTTCCCTTGTGAGAGTACTTCCTTCTCATTTACACAAGCAGGTTGCCCCTAGGCACCGTCTAGCAGAGGGCGTCGTCCAGTGTGGTCTAAAATAGTCGAGTTAGTTGACATCAGCTTCTTTATTAGCCACTTGATACCTCTTATAAATGACACTGTTTTTGAATGATCAAGGGAAAACTTGGTGTTGATTTCGTGCTATGTACGTACCTAGAGCTTTGCCTACAAAGCAAAGGAGGCAAGATAGCTCAGTATCATCGTAGCTAAAGTGCTGGTATTGGGCAGAGTCTCCATATTCCGGCATGCTTCAGGTCACGGCTTTTGCCTTGTTTTTGGCCCATATATCTCACTAGATATTACCGTGCCTTGGGGGCATTGCTAGAGACTTGGTAAAGAGAGGGCGCTATCTGTTATCTATTTGCCACTAGCGACGAAAGCTTTCAGCTAGATAACGTTTGATCCAAGTCTTGGCCCATAACATCGCAATAGTCTCGTCGACAAGTAGTTAGCGGGAGGTAACTTTTTTTGTAAGCTTGTCTGCCTCCACAATGTAGTTTATACCTGGTATGCGGTGATAATCAGATCATAAGATGTATACTTCGTGGATCCCCGAAGGCCAGGGTTGAGGGCTGCTCATTGCTTTTTTTGTCATACATGTATTGTTGACAAGATCTGGTCAATCGAGGGTTAAGAGGTGCGTCGTTTGGCCTATGGATTAGCTCATCGGCGGCGTACAAGATTGATGTTATATATTGTTCTGCCTTTGCGCGG